>BQNB010067257.1:0-34262 GCA_026074375.1 Tanacetum coccineum | reverse complement strand
AAAATGCTAAGACATTTGGACTTGTGGTCGAAATAAGCTAAGACTAAGGGTTAAATAAGCTAAAGTGAGCTAAACTAATCTAAATATGCTTAAAGAAAAACTAAATGCTTAAACCTAATAAGCTGTTGAAACAGCTTATGATGACAGAATGCATAAAAGGCAAAAAGCTTAAGTCATTTTGGGACATTCAAATAAGCTAGCTAAAGGGCAATAAGCAAACTAACTACTTAGCTTATCCTAAAAATCTACTAAGAAGCTAAGAAGAGCTTATAAGATAAGCTGAATAAGCTTAAAGTAAATAAGCATTCCCTACCACTAAGTTATGCTAAAACAGTTCACAAGGCATGTTTGGGCTTAAAAATAAGCACACAAATGAGCTTCCTAAGGTCTGAAAATCAAGAGGCTTATACAAGAGCTTATTGGCTCTTGAAATAAGCCAATAACTTGGGCTTAAATGCTCTTAATGGCTGAGAAAAATAAGCCTAAAGTCTCCCCTTTGCACCAGGGGAGCTTTAAGGCAAATCTCAAGGGCTTATTTGACAGCTTATTTTAAGCTGTCAAATAAGCTCTAAACACACAAATAAGCTAAAACAGATTGAGTGCTCTAGCTAAACAGCTTGTGCACCAATTTTTAGCCTTTAAAAACCATTTTAGCTTGCTTATTTTTGATGGTGAAAAAGGGAGTTGGATTTTTAAAAACTGTGACACTAAAAACCTTGGTGAACTTTGACTTACCAAAGTCAAAAGACAAAGGGCTTTTGACAGCCTTTTTTAGACACACAAAACACACTCTTTTGATGCTTAAACTCAAACCACAAGTGCTTAACTAAATAAGCACTTGTGGTGTCTCTTAAAATCTCACAGTTATGAAAACAGTTTTAAAAACTTTGGAAAACAATTTTAAAACTAAAAACTTTTTTAAAAACAGCTTGAAAATGCTTAAAAACTTAAGTTAAATTTAACCAAAATACCTCAACCCATGCACATACCCTTTTTGACCCGTTTTCTTAGTTCACCCAAACACCCCTTTAAGTTTTAAAAGAGGGTTTAAAAACTTATGAAAACTGTTTTTGACTGAGATTTCGAAGCAATTATGATACTTAAGCTATAATAATCAATAAAAAGCTAAAAGGCAGATCAAATAAGCACTTTAAATGATGTAATAAGCTTAGACAGATTTAGCTTAATCTTGACAGATTCAAAAGTAAATGCATATAATGAAATGAAAAGTTTCTAACAAGCAAACTTAAACACTAATAAGCATAATAAGTACAAATAAGCTGAAAATGAAGCTCAATAAGCTGTGCTACAGTAATTAAGCAAAATTTGAGAGAAAAGTACCTTAAATCCTTTTGTTCAAAAAGGATTTTTGTGAATCCTAATAAGCTCTAAATCTACCCTTGGCTTATAAATAAGCCAAAACTAAGCTATACCCAATAAGCCATCCATTATAGCTCATTCTTCCATGCCCTTTTAATCCAACAGTACACTTGCAATTTCCCTTTTTTTTGGTGAATTTTCCTTAAAAGATTCTTAAAAGAAGTTATAAAGATACTTAAATGAAAGTTAAAAAGATTGAAGGCAAACTTTGACACTTAGAACACAAGTTAAACACTTTCACTGAATTTTCATTAATCAAAGAGTACAAGTACAAGGAAACTTTTTAAAAACTAAAAACTTGTGAACTTACATAAAACTAACTTCTAAACTTAAAAACTACTTAAAACTGTATATGCCACAATGGCTGTTACAAAAGCTTTTAAATAGGAAAGAAAAAACGACTATGCTTGTCCTCTTTGTCTTCATGCTCTTGTGCTTTCTTGTAGACACAAGAAAGAGAGTTGTGTTACTTGTGTGAGAGGGGGAAAACAAACAATCTTGGCCCTTCAATTCTTCAAAAAGCAATCTTGGTCGTCGAAATAAGCTTGGGGAGATGTGGGATTGCCAACTTGGCAATCTCACAGCTGGGAAAGTTAGTGGAGGAGGGGGGAGGTGAGTACCCATGGTGGTGGAGAAGAAACACAGGGTAAAAACGGGTTAACACACCCGTGAGTTGTTTTTGGGGGGAAGAAACGAGCGGGAAAAGTTGTTTGAGGGATAACAGGGAAAGGTTTGTGGGAATGTCAAAGTTGGCCCCTCAAAGTGTGTTGAGTACTTGCACCCATGGTCCTTGTGGTTTAAAACTTTTGGGGACTTGGCAAAACAAGTCCCCAAGAGTGTTATCTCTAGTTGCAAGATTCGTCCTTTGGTGTACAAGTTAGGAACTTTGGCAGCTTTGGCCCTTGTGGTACAACTTTGGCACATTGGCAGTTTGCACCCTTGCCTTTCATTTTCTCTTTTCTTCTTATAAGTATAAGTTTAGGGATTTACCATTTCAGTCCCTAAACTTATATTTTCTTGACTTTTGGCCTCGGGGTTGACTTGGGTTGACTTTGACTTTGACCAGTTGACTTTTCTGTTGACTTTTTGACTTGATTGACTTTTCGGCTTCGATTTGGCTTTGTCTTTCACAGTCTTTTCCATTCCGAGTCCGGTTTTGTCGTTTTGGCTTTGTTTTTCGTCCTTTTCTTAGTTATCCGTTCCTGCACAATACAATTAGCAAAACAAGCATATATTTGGCATTTTAAGTCCGTTTTTGGTTATTTTAGCTCGTTTTTAAAGGTAAAAGGTATGTGTAATTAAGCACATACCAAAATCCCCCATACTAAGGTATTGCCGTGTCCTCACGCAATGCCAACGGAGATTCGTCAATTTTTAGGTCTTGCTGGATACTATCGAAGGTTCATTGAAGGTTTTTCAAAGATCGCCAAACCAATGACTAAGCTCACCCAGAAGAAGGTCAAGTTTGAATGGGGCGATAAACAAGAAGCAGCTTTTCAACTGTTGAAGCAAAAGTTGTGCAGTGCACCAATCCTTGCATTACCCGAAGGAAGCGAAGATTTCATCGCTTACGCGAGTGCTTCGAAGAAGGGTTTGGGCGGGTGTATTGTATTTGATGCAAAGAAGAGAAAAAGTGCTTTCTTATTGCATCCCGCCCAGTTGAAAGATTAATGAGAAGAACTATCACAATCTGTTGATTTAGAACTTGGTTGCTGTGGTTTTGTTCACGTCTCAAGATCTGGAGACATTATTTATATGGAACTAAGTGTACGGTGTACACCGATCACAAGAGTTTGCAACACATTTTAGATCATAAAAGAGTTGAACTTGAGGCAACGACGATGGTTAGAATTGATAAGTGATTACGAGTGTAGCGATATTCGTTATCACCCGGGGAAAGAAATGTCGTTGCTGATGCTTTTAAGCAGGGAAAGAACGAGAACCACCGCTAAGAGTCTCGAGCATTGGTTTATGGACTATTAGTTTGGACCTTCCCAAAAGATCTTAATGCTCAGACCGAAGCGCGAAACCGAGAACATTAAGAGTGAAGAGGTTGGGTTATCGAGGGGTGTGGGGGGATTGACAGTGGGAGAATGTTTTGGTTGAAAATGCTAAATTTCCAAGAATGTATTAGATAAACAAAAGTTGGGGGAACCCGGTGCGGAATGGACCTGTGCCTCAATGGCAGAAGCTGTTACTTTCTATGGCGATTTACGGGAACGGTGATAATGCACGAATCCCTTAATCAAAATACTCTTTATTCATCCGTGGTTCGAAAAATGTTCCAAGACATGAAGAAGTTATATCGGTGGCCACCAACATGAAAAGTGACATAGCCACTTATGTTAACATATGTATTGACCTAGTGGCTAAGGGTGCAAGGACCGAACATCAAAGGCCATCTTGGATTTGGGTAAAAGCACAAGATACCCGAATGGAAGTGGGGATAAACATCACCATGGATTTTGTTCACGAAGCTTCTAAAACGTCTCAAGGCTATGTACAATTGTGGGTGATCGTATTGACCGACTCATCTAAAGTCTGCGATCTTCACACAATGAGAGAGGGACGATCCTTTGGATAAACTTGCAAGATTAATCCTTAAAGGAGGTCGGTCTACGACGCAGGGATACATGTCTCAATCATTTGTGATCGTGACCCGAGATTCGCATCCAATTTCTGGAGCACGCTTTGGGTACAAATTTGGATATGAGTATTGCGTACCATCCACAAACAGACGGGGCAATAGCGAGAGCATTCAGACTCTCGAAGGACATGTGCTGGGGGGGTGTCGATCGACTTTGGAAGGGTTGGGTTAACCATTTTGCCATTAGTCGTTCTCATATAGCAGTAGCTATCATGCCAGTATCAAGCTGCACCATTCGATAGCACTTTATGGTCGAAAGTGTCGTTCACCTGTTCGTTGGATGAAGTTGGGAGCTCAAATACTCGCCAAGAACTATTTTCAAGAGACCAATGAGAAAATCATTCAGATCAATGCAAAGGATGCAAGGCCGCTCATGATCGACAGTAGAGGTTCAGTGACTTGAAGCGGGTTAAACCAATTGGAATTCCAAGTCGGGGACAAAAGTCATGCTTAAGTCTCGCCTTGGAAAGGGGTCGTTGCGTTTTGGCAAAACGGGGGAAGTTTTAAACCCTACGGTATGTTGGACCTTTTAAGGGTGATAGAATGGGTTGGAGAAGTTGCGTACAAGGCTCGAACTCACTACAAGATAGACGATACGTGTAGCAACCTCATCAGTACACCCTATACACAAGCAACTACTTCTTGTACTCTAATCATGAAATGTGGTCTGCCGATGACATTCGTCCGACAATTCCGTTGGATGGACTTAATTTCGGTAGTTCGCAAGACTCCAGTTTGTTGAGGGATACGGTTAGTTAGTAATAGTGGGCCGTGATGTTAACGGGTTGAAGCGAGAAAGTCGGATTCCAATGGGTTAAAGTTCGATGGATCCAAGGAGAGTCCCGGAGTTCACTTGGAACATGAGACCGCGCAATTCAAGAGAAATATACCACCACCTCTTCACCAAGACCACACCGGCGTCAGTGCCTGGCATCGTGACCTTGTAAGGACAGAAGGCTCGTTTAACGGGGGAGAACCAAGGGAAGTCTTAACACTGTGTTCTTCAAGTCATTGACGACTCAATAAAATCCACAATGTACCTTTTTGTATTATACGTGTTTGCTTGAAATTGTAATCGGTAGACTTAAATCGCGTACGCAAAAAATTAGCGTTCAATGTAAACGGCATCAAACAATTAAATTGTTTGACATTCCAAGCGAAGGGATATGTATAATTATTTTGAGGGGATTTAAATTATTAACCTTTGTTCATTTTATTTTATCGAATACGTAAAGTGTATACGTTTCGCTGCATAAAATTGCGTTTTAGGACACCGCGGGGACCACAAAAAACTTTTCTACGCTTCACAAATAAATACCAACGTTTATACCCAATCCCAAAAATTTTACTCAATATTTCTTACATAAGCCCTTATGGCCAGGATGTAGAGGAAAAGAACAAGAAATGAAGTTGCAGAACACATTTTCCATGTTTCATGCAGGATGTTATCAGACTATTAGGGGACATTTACCCATTTCTTTCATACTTTGACCCCAAAGACTAGGACCTATGACCAATCCCTAAGACTTCTTTATGTTCCCTTGACTATGTCATACTGCTTTACTAGGTATACATTGCATATTAGAGATAACACTTACATGTTTAAACACTTAGCAAAAATCAAATATACTCCCTCTAGCTCACATATAAGCTACGGCACAAACACCCCCTCCAACCAAATCCATAGCAACTTTTCTACAACCCATACACACCTATACACATCCATTGTAAGACATTCTAAGGTGATCCCAAGCATTGGCTAACCATATTCAAGTAATAATCAAGAGAAAGAAAGTTAGGGTTTTTATTAAGGAAAGCTAGGGTTTCTTTGTGCAAGCTTGGATTTTGTGGCTAAACAAGGGTTTAGCACTTGTTTATCATCATCATTATACCTCATAAGGTTTACTTGAACTCTTTATGTTCTTACAATTTTCATTAATATGCACATGTTAATTCTTTATAGCTTAAATCACCATTTAGGATTATTAACATGTAAAAAGAGGTTTTTATTTGTTGTCATCATAATGTACACTTTTATATATCTTATGATGTTAATGACATCATGTTAAAATGGTCACACAAGTGATTTACACTCTTGGTTAATTATGAAAATGATGATGTATTAATTAGGGTTTTTAATAGTTTCTTAATATGTTTCAAGTGAAAGAAATACTAATGATATGTTAAGGTAAATTATGGACTTATATTGATGTTATATGATCATTAAAATAAGGTTATATAAAGATAAGAAAACTTGTACACTTATGGTTTTTATGGAAAATGGCTATATATAAACTTATAATAAAAGGGATTATTTATGAAAGTTATAAACTATAAGGTATTATGATGGACTTGTGAAGTTGGACAAGAGGACAACTATGGACAATGGACACTTAATATATGTGTGATTTATAACATATATGATATATAAGACTTGTGGTAAAATATAAAAATAGTAAAGTATAAAGAAAAGGTTAAAAATGGATTCAACAAACTCAACCAAACATTCTGTCCAAAATTCGAAATTTAACATATCCATTTTATATTTTTATAAGATAATACATTTCACGACGATTCCGAAAAGGTAAGAAACTTGTTAAACGGATTAATAACGAAAAAGTTACGTTAAAAACGAGTTATACGTTAATAAACGAAGTCGTAAATAAATTTTTATAAAAACATTTTTGTAAAAATTATAAACAGCAAGTGTTGATATTTTTAATAAATAGTACACATTTTTAGGATTCCAAAATGATAAGAATCGCAATTTTTCAATTAATAACGAACGAGTTATTTGTATTTCGCGAGGTTTTACGACTAATTAATACTTTTATAAAAAACTATTTTTATAAAAGTTTACTATTGTGGCAGGAAGAGATTTATTTTTGTAAACCTCCTGAAAAATTATAGGAACTTTCAAATACGGAGAAACGCCTCGTGAAGAATCACTAATAAGGCAGCTATAACGAATTAAAATACGACATTTACGGGTTTTTACGACACAAATACGAATTTAATAAAGCACACGTCTGATGTGTAGCAGTAAAAGTTACTGTTCATCAGGGGTCATAAATATGGAAAAATGTAAAATTATCGTATAACCCGTCTTTAATACGAAAGTTGGACATATAGAAACGCTGGAGAGTCGGGTCTTAAAACGCAAAAGTTATGCTAGTTTTAATAAAACTGGCAATTAATAAACGTTTTAGACTCATGTTAAACACAATTTTACCAAAACCATTAGTTTGGTGTGAATTCGAGACTATATAGAATATTATGTGGTTATTTAAAGTACTATATTACTAGGGAGTTTCATAATGAGGCCTCTTCGGATGGCGTATCGACGAGTTGTTGGATTTACGGATGATAAAGTTGTCCTAGACTCCTCGTTCGTTCATGTCATGACTCTTTATTTTTGACTGCATAGAACGATAGTACGATGTAGCAATTATAGGATTATATTCAAGGTTATTAATTAAAGTACTCGGTACTTATACGACTTATGATAATTTAGGTTGCATTCGATCTTTTAAGTGACGCTTTATCTGCGATATTTGGATTATCAGAACTCAAGGTGAGTTCATAGCCCCACATTTTACATGCTTTTGTTTTACAAAGTTTTTGGGGTGAAAAAGACAGTTACAATGCTTTACATTTGGGACCATTGTGGTTAAGTTTCATGTTATGATTACGTGTTGCCTAAGTTGGATAACCATATCTGAAGCCCATTATCATAATACTGTCAATTGACGGGATTCGTGAGCCGCGAATGTTATTAATAGGATCTATTGGGTTTGACAAACCCCGTAGGGTGGATTAGCTATCACTGGGACAAACGAACGGTTATTGGTTTATTACATGTCGAATATAGGTTGTTGCGGATGTTATAACATCACAACGGGCAATGTAGGCCGTTAATTTGGTATTCTATTACACGTCAGCTTCAGTGTTATGAGCTTGGGATAGAGCAAGTAATTACATTTATATGATGTCTGCATCTGTTGCATTATCATACACTTGGGAAATCTTGTGGTCCTACAATATATGATTTATCAAACCTATGAATTCACCAACATTATTGTTGACGTTTTAAAGCAATGTTTTTCAGGAGATCAATAAGCACGAGGTGCGATGGATACATTGGTGGTTTTGATTTGGATGTCTTGCATTAAAGATTTTGTCGCATTTCATTTTGTTAACTGTTATGGGCTGAAAATCTTTGTATTTTGATCAAGTGAACAAATTAAGCTTCGGGCTTATGTAACAATTACTTTGTTAAATCCAATGTATCGTTTTCAAACGACTTTTTGGTCGTTCTATATATATCTTGTGTTATTGATCTGAGAAGTAACACGCCCCGGACCCTTATTCCGATGCGACCCAATTTGGGGGTGTTACAATATCCATCACGGCTCCCATCCAAGCTTATACCTTAGGACCTGAAATTAAACATGCTAAAAGTCAACACAAAGGTTGAGTGAATTCATAGGTTTGTCTGTAAAAGTGTGGATCACAAGATTTAAGTAATGGTAGACTATAAAACAAATTCAGTAGTCCAAAACATGTATTATTGCGCTAAGCTCATGACCCTGAAGCCTTAACTGTCTGTCTGCCCCAAATAGGTAGGGTGTCTTGCGCCAAAATTGCCTACAGTTCTTAAATTGGTTAAATGCACCATGACAAATTGTGACCATAATTAGGTGATGGATTGTTGTCCCCGTTAGATCTATCCACAACACTAAATCGCTCACTATAATAGCAATTGACTGGTTCTTCGATTTTAGGGAGTTAGATGGCATGTGGTAACTTAGGCATAATAATCAGGCAATAATCTGGATAGCATTACAGTTTTGAAGCATCATTGTGTCCGTAGTAAAACAAGCATGTATTTCACCCTGTTAGAGTTTGTAAACAAATGATTAGAAATGAGGCTATGTCTCACGGGTGAATGGTACTCAACAAGTATTCACAATAGAAAATGCGTCACGCTTACCGATCGATATGAAACCTTAATCCAATATAGGTCGTATAAGTACTAAACACTTTGATTATTTATAGGTAGTATAGCTCATCATACTATCGTTCGGGCTATCATAATTAAGAGGTCATGTAGTGACGTATGAGGAGCTAGGACACTTTAAATCGTAAATCCAACAACTCGTCGATACGCCACCCCGAAGAGGCCTCATTATGAAACTCCCTAGTAATATAGTACTTTGATTAACTAATACCATATATAATTCTATATAGCTACATCACCATCTAATCGTTTTAGTGAAATCATATTTATAAAGTAAAAACGTTTATAAGTATACTTTAGTAAAACTGGCGTTTAACTTTTCTCGTTTTTAAGTTTGTTTTCTTTCGTTTCTTACGTCCACGCCTTCGTATTAAGACGAGTTATCAAAATATAACATTTTCAAAATCTGAGTTTTCTGATGAATAGTGATTTTTACTGTTCATAACAGTTATATATTTATTTTTATAGATTTAGTTATCGTAAATGTCGTAACTTATTCGTTTTAACTCCGTTTTTAGCGATTCTTTCGAGCACGTCTTCGTATTTAAAAGTTTATCAATTTATTGATGTTTTCTACAAGTATTAAGTGTTCTGTGGTGAATAGGTAACTTTATAGAAGATAGTTTTGAGTATTTATTTAAAAGTTAAACTTGAAAATCGTCGTATCTTTTTCGTTATAAATCGGGTTTTTCGAGTTGCTTTTTTATCACTTTTGGAATCGTCATGAGGCGTCCTATATTTTTAAACATGGTAGGTCTGTTACCAAGATCGAACCAAAACCGCACCCTTTTATAATACTTATACATTATCCATTTTATATACTTGTTATTATTATACATTTTAACTTAATAATTTACCCAAGTTTTCTACGACTTATTATATACTTGTAACACTTACATATAATAGAGTCCAAGATCCATTATTGAGTCCATGTGTTCCAAAGTATCAATTCCTTAACAAGGCTTAAAAACTCTTAAATTTCTGAAGTAACTTTAAATTACAAGTTTAATACATATACATGTTTTACACTTAATATCCAACATGTTACAATAGCTTATATATCCATTATTTCATGATTTTATCAACCTATAACATATGTAAACATGTCAAAACATGATCACAAGTAGAAATATGTTTTACATGTTTAAAAGTATCCTAAATGGTGATATTGCTAAATAGAACATATAAACATAAAAATGATAACTGTAAAGACATAAAGGGTTTTAGATAACCTTATGGTGATGTAATATGATAACCAACACAATCCAAACCCTTGTTTAGATTGTAAACCCAAGCTTGCAAGATCTTGAAAACCCTAATTTCCAAGTAAACCCTAATTTTCCTTTTTCTTTGCTTAACTCTTGTAAAGGCTTAACCAAGCCTTAAATCTTTCTTGGTAGGTCTTAGATATGATGTAGGAATATGTGTAAGTGTTGTAAATAAAAGTTTTGTATCGGATTTGGTCGGTGGTTTGATGGTTGTCGTGGTTTTAGAGAGACAAAGGGTATTATATGGTGAAGTGTTCTTTGCAAATGAGAAGTTTGTGTGAGTTTACTTACTATTGAAGCTTTTATAGTCATAAGACTAGTCAAAGAAGAAAACAGATGAGAATTAAGGTGTTAGTCTTGGTCAAAACTTGTGAAAGTATTTAGGTTTTAATGACTTGGTTCCCTAAAATAGAAATCATCTCATGAAATTTAGGGAATGAATTGACTAGCTAATATCTTATTTGCAAAATGAAAGTATTACTTGCCTAGTATAAGTTGGTAACTTTAAACATATTGTATAATTTTGTAAAGTGTATGTATTGGTTTATTTATTTCATGGTAAATTCGGCTCAAGTGATGAATGTAGGTAAAGTTTTATAAAACTTTGAGCATTTGTTATAAACATAAGTATTTGTTGAAGCGTAGATTAATTTTTGTTGGTTCCGGGTATGCTTAAACGTAATTTATCGCGAAACGTAAACAATTTACGTAACCAATAAAAAAATAAAATATAAAAAAGTTGATTATTACTTTCGTAAAAATAATATATTGCTCGCTTGACGAAAACTTTAATTCGTTTGGTGTCCGTTTACGCTAATTGATAATTTATAGCTTACGCGATTTAACTTAACTAATAAAATTAAAAGTAAACACGTACGAGAAAAAAAAATTAAAAACAATAATTAGTGAAATATATGACGTCGTAAATGACCTGAAAATACGGAAATGTTACACACGTGATCGTCAGCAAAGCTATGTAGACAAGAGAAGGAAACCTCTAGAATTTAGTGTAGGTGATCATGTCCTGCTCAAAGTGTCGCCTTGGAAAGGTGTGGTACGCTTTGGGAAGAAAGGCAAACTAGCACCTAGGTATGTTAGACCATTTGAGATCACTGAGAGGATCGGTCCAGTAGCCTATCGACTAAGACTACCTCAAGAGTTAAACGACGTTCATGACACGTTTCGCGTGTCGAACCTCAAGAAATGTTTGACTGACCCAACTCTATAGATACCTTTAGAGGAAATACAAATTGATGCTAAGTTGACCTTTGTGGAAGAGTCTGTAGAAATCTTAGAGCGTGAAATCAAGAAGCTGAAGCGGAGTTGGATTCCTATCGTTAAGGTTCGATGGAATTCAAAACGAGGGCTCGAATTCACTTGGGAACGTGAGGATCAAATGAAACTCAAATACCCACATCTCTTTAGCTCTAGCACTAGTTGAAGTTTGGGACGAAATTCCTTTTAAGGAGGGTAGAATGTAACCCTTGCAGATTTTCCAATCTCTCAATGTTCTATTTAAGTCCTTTGACTTCTTGACTTTTACTGTTTTTTCGTCAAGATCAGTAACCATGTTGACGGTAGTCAATTTCTATGTTAAGCATTATATAGTTCTTTTATTCTTAGAATTGTTTCATAAAAATGCATATACCTATGTTGGAATCATTTGCGGGAGGTGTGTCCCGCAAACGGCTTAAAACGTCAAACAACGCGTTCTGGCACGTCCATTAATAGTCCATGTTAAATCTAAAGCAGTTTATTTATAAAACATATGGTGTGAATATTCCAAGTTTATGTAAATATATTTTTACATTCATTAAAAATATAAGAAAACTTCGAGTCACATTTTAAAACACGAATTATAATCGTTAGATAACCCGACAAGAACGAAACGCACCTAGGATCCCCCTAGAAGACTCTAGGCGTTTGAACCCCATAAGTAACAACAAGGCACCCTTTTATGGACCTTGTCTCATGCATGTACAAATCTATTTGTCTTATATCTTTTTAAAAACACACACTTGTCTCAAATTTCACACACACTAAAAATCATTTTTTTTCCTTCTCTCTTCCTTGTTGTGTCCGAACACCCTTACATACACAAACAATACTTTTTTTGATTTTGATCAATAACATGAAGATTTGAGTTCATCCGGGTTGGTTTCGTTAACGTTTGGGTACATTAAAACAACGTTTGGGTCGTGGTTAAGCTATAAACTCATCTTGAAACCCACTTTGTAAGTCATCATTCTTTTAAATATTTTTGTACTTTTGAATACCTATTGATGCATAGATGCTAGTTGTACAAGGTATTTTCTAAAAATCAAAGACTAAAAGTTTCGAAATAAATATTAAGGGTGTTTGTATGGTTCGAACTAGGGGAAAAGAAAACAAGAAAAGACCATTTTGATATTGTGGTTGTGATGGTTGAAAAACATTTATGTACTATATAGCTTATTTCTTATTTAGCTTGAAAATAAGCTTTCGAAAAGCTTAATATAGCTTATTCGTAGGCTTATTTGGTTTCGGACACAAGAGGAACACAAGGAAGGCGATTTTGATTATTTACCTACTTTTGTTGTATTTTTATATCTTATTTTGATTGCTTATTTCGAGAACTAAAGGTACTACATAGCTTATTAGTTTATTTAAAAAGCTATATATTTGGTTTTGGGCTTATAAAACCCATGGCCCAAAAAGGCCCAATAAGTCGCGACTTATTGTGGGGCTTTTTATGGTTCGGCTTATTTTCATGGCTTATTGGTTTGCTTATTTGGATGTTAGATTTACTTATTTTGCATATTATATAACTCGTTGTTTGATTTCGGACTTGGTATATTTTCGGAAGTGCTTGTTTGGTCCTATATAGGCCACGGCCCAAATTGAGGCCCATTAAGCTTCGGCTTAGTTGTGGTGTCCTTGATTCGGCTTATTTTCTATTTCCTCCTAATGCGTGTTCAAATTTATATTTCGGACTAATTAGGATTTAAGAACTAAACAATACGGCTTTGGGCTACTATTGGCCCTTAAGGCCCAATAAGTGAAAACTTGTGATTTTAAGCGTTTTAAACGGATTTTGATCGATTTGGACTTGTAGTTATTAAAAAGGTTAAAATAGTCGTCGGAAAGCGTGTTTTGATAAAATGTCATTTAAATGTGATTTTTGGCACTTTGTCAGAAATTGGTAGATTCGGAGAAAGTGTTTGAAAATAAGGTTTGAAACCCTGGAAAACATTTTATAAACAAACGGGTCATGCCGAAATTTTATAAAAATACTATACGTAGAAAATATTTCGCCAAAACTTATTTTTCTCAATATCCAACAAAAAGACGAAATAATAAAATATTATTATTTTAATAAACCGACAAAAAGACGAAAAATATATTTTATAATTTTATAAAATACAAAACTCTTACTATTCAGTTGGTGTATTTAAATCATGTAAATACTTATACTTTAAACGCTAAATTTTGGTCACGTGGGGTTTACCGGAAAAACGATCGAAACATATTCAACAGTGGTTTATCATATATTCATTAACTTCTAAATTTCTACTTCATATTCATTTTTAATTGACTATATCTAGTCAATATGAGTACGTAATATATAGTATACTTATATAACTACTTTGAGTATATATATTCTTTAAATCCTATTTATCAACCATCACATAACCAATAATACTAAAAAAAACAATCGTACAACATATGTTTTAAGACTCCTATGCATCAACCAAAAATATACGTTTAAAAACATATTTCTAAATCGGACATTAACTGGACTAGGTGGTGACTGGATGTCGTTGCATACTATTGTTTGATCATCTTTTGTAAGCTATTTATCATACGTGCTTGAGGTAAGTTCTTGTAGCCCCACTTTTCAAACTCTTTTCCGTTGGGAGAAAATGATACTCAAAATCTATTTCAATTACTTTTACTACTGTGCAAAATCTCTTATTTCTTTTTGGACAATGCTATGTGCCTATGATTGCATGTATGGATGCTATGTGAATGCTATGAGAATGCTATAAGAATTTTATGAGATCTATTTATGCGAAGTTCCATTTGGACTTCTGCTCACTACTACTTAGCCGACTGTGTAGCTCCAGCTGGTAGGCGATAGGTCCGGAGGACTATAAGCGCGCGGGAATACTATTGAATTGTTTATTTGGGTTGGGATACCCTGGTATGATGTGATGATGTGTTGATAATCTAAATACTATTGCATGCATTCTGCTTTTATATTGCACTATTGTCCACACTCTTAAATTCTGGCATAGCAACTGGGTTTACTTCTAAACCTACGAGCTCACCAACTTTATGTTGACCTTTCGAGTATCATTTTCAGGTATTGTGAATGATCAATGAAGCCAGGATAGCAGGCTTTAGTAGACCTTAAGATCATCCCTTGAGGATTCATTCTATGGAGACTGCACTTTAGAAATTCTATTTATGATTTGTTTTGGATCTTTAGACTTGTATCACTCCGGTGTTGAGGAGAGGATTTGTAATAATTCAAACCATGTGATGTGTTTCTCGACTTGTCTTGGCACAAGTTTCATGCTTGTTGTCAGAGAACGTTGTGACACTTTGTTTCAATGCATTTTGATTTCTCTATATTGACGCCTTGTGTTATGACGATCAATTCTCCGTCACGCCTCGTGTTTTCGTCGTAGTCGAGGTGTGACAGAACCGTAGTCGAAAGAAAAAAAACAAACCAATAGCTACAATACATTAGTTAATATAATAAAAAAGAAAAAAGATATTTCAAGTTGAATCATTATATTTTCCTATAAATACCTTATACCTTTTTATTTTTATTTACAACCTCAAATCTCATCTTTCTCATTATTTGCCCAACTCAAGCGTATGCGTTTAGCTAAAAGAAACACTTTTTTTCCACAAAATATTTTATACAAAACAAAGAATATAGTGACACGTTCAAATGAAAAGTTCCCTATCATATTCTCTCCACAATAGAAAATTCATATTTCTCATTTTAGTAAGGGAAATTATAAAACATATTTTTTGTGTTTCCTTTATTTTCAAAAATAGAAAACAACGGATCCGTCACGCGTCAAATCACCATTACTGTCAGAGACAGCCGGTAATGACAGTATAGGCTGGAGATGGCATGGTTGGTTTCATTAATAAAAGAGATAGAATAAGAGATTGAAAGAAGAGATACAAACATAAGTAAATTTTAAAAAAGAAATATTATGAAAAAGAAAAGGATAAATGATAGGCTATAGTTGTATTGTACACCTTTTGCTACCTTTTCATTAGGGTAAATTTGTTTTAGGAATAAACACGAGAAGTAAACAAGAAAAGTAGGTAGGGTTATCTTTTTTCACTATTTACGTGTTTTTTTCTGGCATTGTAATGATTGGTGGTGAGTGATGGTGTGGGAATACAAGATTAGTGGTGTGGAAACCCACTTAGCCAACAATTATGTTACTTGATTATGATTGGTCAACATGATTTATCATGTTACTATCAATTTGAGAGGATTTTGATCTTATCAACACATAATATTCTACTAGCCGGGTACCCGCGCAATGCGGCGGCGGGTACCCTGTGATTATATTTTGTGGCGAGCAAATGTTATCCGGCTAAGCGTTTTTCTAACGAAAAAATAAAGAATCTCTACAGTAAGTACCAGCAAGAGTTGAGGAGTGAAAGTGAAGATATATTAAGATACTATTTTTGTTGTAACAAAAAACATTTGTGTGTGGGAGATATGAAATGGTTTGTGTGGATTTATGTTATGGATGCGGTTACACATTTTAATAATCATTATTGATAGTAATGATTTTAAGCGGTTACACGTTTTTAATAATTATTGGAGGCCGTTACAATGATGGTTTAAGCGGTTACATGTTTTTTAATAATATTGCTTATTCTTTTTTTAAGATTTGAAAATGATAAACTTGGACAAATTCAATAATTATTTTTAACAGTGAACAATCACTACAAAATAAAAAGAAGAAAAAGAAAATTAAACGTAAGTAGTAGTTAAGTAAATTGAACAATTCCAAACACCTCAATAATCACAAATCAAATATTAAAATTCTAACAATTCGACAAAATAAAACCCCAAACGGGTTATCATCATCATCATCAATCATCAATTCAAAACTACAATCACCAAATCACTAACATAACATGATGAAAAAAACTAACTAAAAATCTCAGCTACTTCATCAAAAGTTAATAGATTTATGAGCACGGATGCTTTTTATAGATCAATCATTAATTCACAAGACTTTATCCCTAAAAAAATCCAAATTCATCAAACCTTAGCATTTAGCAAGAAGGAAGGCTTTTAAGATGGAAAGCCCCTATTGAGTAAGATTGCTCGCTAGTTGCCATCAGTTCAATCACTGAAATCAGTGAAATCTAGAAATCAGTCTCATTTCACCATTAGGGAGAATCCACTTTATCCATTTCAATCTCTGTCATCGAAGGAAAAAGGGCTAGCATCATTTCTCCATTGGGGAGATACCACTTTTGAAATGAAAGATCAACTCTTCGAAGGGAAAAGCTCAAGTGTGAAATTACAGCTATCAACGATGTAAGCCCTTAACATTTTTTCAAATCATCCTTGCAACAATTAACCATGATGTCATCAAACATTTTAACAAAATCATCCAAATCAAACATCTTAAACCCTCTTCATTCATCTCCAAAACCTTCATCACCTTTTTTTTAAAATGATGTCACCAGAATAAGAAGACCTCCATTTCTTTGGTACTCGTATTCATCTTCTGCTTTGGTACCCGTATTCCACCAAAGTCATGATCATTAGCTTGGCAGACGGCGGAGACAATGGCAGCGGTAGCGGCTGAGAGCACATGATGTTGGCAAAGGTGGCGGCAGAACTAAACGGTAGTGGCGGTAAAATCTGATATGTGAGACGGCGGAATTTGGTGGTTTGAATGTAGGAAAGGGTTTAGAGATATAATTTGTGTCTTGTATTCCTCAAAACAATTGATACAATAAATAGGAGTGTACGGACTATTCTAGAATACGGGCTTGAGCCCAATACATAATGACCATTAATTTGACTGACATAAATAACTTTGAATGACATAAATAACTTTGACTAATCATATATAATTGACTTTGACTAATCATGGACTAACACTCCCCCGCAGTTGGAGCGGGAGAACACCGGATGCTCAAACTGGTGCGAAACTCCTCAAACAACGCTGAAGGTAAGCCCTTAGTGAAGATATCCGCATACTGAAACCGAGAAGGAACATGTAAAACGTGAACCTGCCCAGTAGCAACCAAATCCCGAACAAAATGAATATCAATATCTATGTGCTTGGTACGCTGATGTTGAACCGGATTAGAAGACAAGTACATAGCACTCACATTATCACAATACACAATAGTGGCGGAAGATAAAGGAGTATGATACTAAACATGCTCTTAACATTATTACATGCTGACTAATGTTTTGACAAGTATCATAAATCTAAGAGTTGCATTAAAATGCAATTAACTCTCGTTGCTTACCTCTTATCCTACTTGTTTTCTCACTGGTCAGACCTCTGGTTACCAAGTAGGAGGTCAAGATGGATCTTGGTCTTAATTAGTAAATTAATTGGGTAGTTAATTCAATTAATAAATTAATTATCGAAAATACTTAAATTGAACTTTCTATATTCTAATTAATTGTGTTATTGCAACATAATTCGTAAACGATCATAGAAGATAAACATAGTCTCTTTTCCTGGTAAGAAGAGTGAGACTTACTCCTATCTCTTCTCATTGGTTGACAAGAATAAGATAGGGTTATAATTGATTTTTTTCCTCAATTATATTTAAACTCTAGTTATACAAAATATTTTATCTTTCAAAAGATTTCAAAACCGAAAAAGGGTAATGAAAGAAGAGTGAGACTTACTCTATAGCTACTAAAATGATGACATCTTGAAATTGTCACGATGTATGAGTTTAAACTGCAACGAGTAAAGAAAATTGCTAGCAGGTCTTCCAAAAAATATTAAGAAGTGCACCCAAATCGTCATTGAAAACTCGCGATGTAAAGAAGCTATAATCTGCTGTAGCAAACGATCAGATGAAGCAGTAAGAACAATGTCAACCTAATAAAGTAACAAAAACGCTGTATCATCACCCTATCTGTAAATAAATAAAGAGGAGTCACAACGACTAGGAGTAAATCCAACAGTAGTAATGTAAGCAGCAAACCGCTGAAACCAGGCGCGAGGTGCCTGCTTAAGACCGTAGAGAGATCGCTGCAATAAACAAACATAATCCGGATGCTCAGGGTCTCAAAAACCGGGAGGCTGATGCATATAAACAGTCTCAGCTAAGTCACCATGTAGGAAAGGGTTTAGAGATATAATTTGTGTCTTGTATTCCTCAAAACAATTGATACAATATATAGGAGTGTACGGACTATTCTAGAATACGGGCTTGAGCCCAAAACATAATGACCATTAATTTGACTGACATAAATAACTTTGAATGACATAAATAACTTTGACTAATCATATATAATTGACTTTGACTAATAATGGACTAACATTGAAGAAAGAAAGAGATAGGTGTTTGTGTTTTTAAGAGAGATAAAATAGAGAGATGAATAAGGTGTAATGAATTTTGTTAGTGTGTTAGGTTTTTATACTCGTATTTGAGTTTGTGGTTTACATTTAAATTATGTTTAATGGACCGTTACAAATGGACCACATGAATGCAGCAGTTACAATTTGACTGAATTGATGACAATATCAATGTTAGGAGTTACAAGTTGACTGTATTAAAAAACGTATATGGGCCGTTACAGCTTTACCATTTAATTGGTTGTTACATGTTTTGGGGTATTACAAGTTTTGGCTATTAAAGGATTTTAAAAGCTTTTAAATGTGTATGATGTACATTTTCTAATAGTTTTACATCTTTCTTAATAAAATAATTTTTTTTACTTAATTTTTTAATACTTCTAAAAATAGATAGGGTAAATACTTTATTAAGCAGTATAGATAGTAGTGTGAATGATGCAATTTATATCATCCAATAGTGTTGTCAGAAATAGTAGTGTTTTCCATGTTAAGATGATTAATAGGATTGGTTCCCATCTACTTTGAATTTAGTAAATCTGTTATCATAGTACCTCCTAATTTGAGTTTTTCAAGAATGGATTACTGTAGTAATAATAAAGTTTATATAATATTATTAAGGGAAAATCACAAAAATACCCAATTTTACAAGCTCACTTCACAAAATACCCAACTTTTTAGCCAAAATGCCAAAATACCCGTAAAAATCGCAAAATTCGTCACTTTTGCGAAATTGAGAAAAAAATCGCAAATTTTCGATAATTTTAATAAAATATCGCAAGTTTTATTAAAAAATCGCAAATTTTATAGAAAAATCGCAAATTGTAGAAAGTATCGCAAAATTTGCGATATTTTTTAAGAAAATCGCAAAATTTAGGAAATATCGCAAGATTCGTAAATTTTAGACATATAACTTGCGATTTTTTTGGTTGTGTCTGTGTTTGTGTGGTGTGTGAAATGGATTGTAGTTATATTTATAGTGATAAACAGCCTTTTTAATGGTTTTTAAAGAGGGTGTTAAATTGTTTGGCAGAATTTAATTGCTTGAAATGTAACAACTTTTTTAATGGCTTTTAAAGAGGGTGTTAAATTGTTTAGCAGAATTTTATTGGTTGCATAAAAAGATTGTACAACGTGCATAAGGATTTGCACTACTTAAAAATTCTTTTTATAGTAATATTTTTTACTTAAAATTTTAAGTACTTCTAATTTTAGAAATTGGCTAAATGCTTTATAAAGTAGTAGAGATTTATTGAATTTACCATAGGATTTCACATAGTAAAAGATGACATAAGCATAAACTCTTGTTTAATTATCTATATTATTATATATAAAAGTAAAACCATCAAATCTTAAAAGTAGAAAAATTAAGTAAACTATTTATGAAAATCATAAACTTTCATTATTATTTTCGTTTATAACACATGTTATTTTCATTCAGTTTGAATAGTGTTTAATCGTTGTTTTGAAAACCGGGTCTCTAATCGACCCGGTCGAGTCACCGGGTTACCGGTTCGACCACCGGGTCAACCCGGTCTTCCACAAAAATTAAATTTATATATATTTGGAGTGATACAAATATATATATATATATATATATATATATATATATATATATATATATATATTATATTCTATATTATTATATATATATCTCGAAAAACCGGGTTGATCCCGGCATGTCACTTTAAACAGAGGGGAACTAACGGGTTTCAAAAAATATAAAAACCGTGTTCATTTTGTTCTGTTGAAGCTGTTCAACCCGTTGAACCGGCCGATCAAATCGGGTTTCAAATCATTATATTTAATCCCCAAATCCTCAAACTTTTATTATTTTTCGTTTATAACTCATAATTTTTTTTTATCACTACAACTACTGCTGTTATAAAATCCCGTTGTTATGCACGGGTACTCGTCTAGTATTAATAGATGTTAGAAGCCTCGGTACCATGGTAATTCTAGGTGGACTCTCAACTGATGTCGTCGGTGTTTAGCCACGACACCCTCCCCCTCTCTCCTCTTCCCCTTACGTCACTTGCTGAGCCACTATGCTGGCTTGAGCTAGTTGATGGAAAAGAGGAAGAAATATAGTCGTTTGATACCCAACGGCAACATTTTTCAAAAGTTCAAATATTTTTTATTTTATTTTATAACTAAAATCGAACCTCATTTTTTACACAATATATTCCTATAAACTTTTATTTTACTTCAAATATTACTTTCATTTACACACAAACTATAACAAAAAAATGTCTCAACACTCAAACGATGCGTTTTTTAACAATCTCATCAATATGTCTTCCTCACAACAATCGTCTTCCTCAAACTCGCCTACACCTTCGTCACAACACTCAATATCTTCCTCTCAATTTCCTCCGTATGGCACCCAATATATTATGTTCACGTACACACCGAAATAACTATATCAACAACTTTCTTATCATCAAAGCCTACAACTCAACACCCAATTTCAAAATCTCCAAAGTAATCCACCACAATTCTATAAATCACAACAAACACAACTACCACAACCACCGACACAAAAACGTAAAGGAAAATGAGCCGCGAAGATCCACGGTTGACGTGTCGCAACCTCAAGAAGCACGGAAGCAAACCCGTTGGACGGCGGCGGAAGAAAAGTTGCTAGTCGAGTGTTGGGTCGTTGTTTCCGAGGAAATATCGACACGAAAATTAGTTCTTGAATTTTTTAAGTTTCGTATTGTGTTTTATTTTTTTCGTATGTTTTTAATTTTCATAAGTTTTAAGTTTTTTTAAGTTTCGTATTGTATTTTATTTGATTAATGAATGAATTTAGTTTGTTTGAAAAAAATGAAAAATAAAATAAAGTCAAAGGTGAGACCCTTTTGGCTTGAGTTACGAGGGGTATAGGATATTTAGATGCGTGAGTGAGTTGCATGAGTTGTTGATATAGCATTAAAGTTGCAAACTGACTTAAGCCGGTTCATGTCATGTTACCTCTCTTATAATAGTGTGAGCCACACATCAAGTTATAAAAAACTTACTGATTTTGCATCTTATCTGTTAGTATATGTATTTGATCATGTAACTGTGTTTACAAAACACTTTGCAATAGCTTATTTTAAGAGCTCAAGCTGGTATAAGCTAATGTCCCAAACATACCCTGAATATGACTACAAAACTACAGTATGACATTAGGATAAAAATAAGCTTTTGATAATGTTAGCAACCAAAGGTACGCAATTAAGCACTTCATAAAAAGCGAACTCGTCAAAAACAACATTCAACCACATAAACTCGCCAATTCTTTCTTGTACAAGAAGAAGATAGTGTATATATTTGAAGTACGGGTAGATAAGAAAAGGGGTTACGGTTACAGGTATATAGAAAATCACAAAGGGTCAGCTACAACATATATGAGTTCCCGCGATCGATCCTAACATCAGTTATCCCAAACTCAACAATATATCGCCCTAATTTTATAACTTTAATCTCTAACGTGTTTGGCTATTGCATTCTCAACCGTTGCCTTCATCTGCCCGAGATTCAAGATGTGCTTCGAGCTTTGACACTGCCTCTGGTCCACAAAACCTAGTTAATTCATCCTGTTTAACCAAACATAAAAAAGAACAAATAAACTCATGTTATTCTTCATGTATAGATGGGAAAAAAGTACAGATGTAGGAGTAGTTGTAAACCTTTATCGAACTATTTTCAGAAGTAAGCTTCTCGCATTCCTCTGAGAGCCTCTGCAGCTCATCTCTGAGTGAATGATTCTCGCTGCTTAGTGCCTCTACTCTTGCCTGTAGTTCTTCACACTCAGCCTAGGAAAAACAACTGTAGGTTAGTATAATAAAGATATTTTCTAATTCTCATAGCTACTTTGTGAAGCATTATGTCCATTATTTCAACATGGCATATTTTGACCCATTTACCGTTAAATGGGTCATTTTGAGTTGGGTTTTATGACTTTAATCTCTAACCAGCCCCGCCGGTTAAGCTTAGAAATTTAACTAAAAAAGGGGTCAAATGGATCGAAGTTCAGGAGAAGTGTAATTAGATGCATAATACCTCCAAAAAGACTTTATTATATAGAAAGTAAGAATATTCCTAACCATTGAAATGGACAAAAAAATTTGTGCAAACCAAGGCCAAACCTCTTTAGGTCGGAGTACTAAAAACTCAGATGTTCTGATCTAAACCCGCTTTCAAATATTACCCACCCCATCTGTCCAGTCCATTTTTCTACCTAAACTGTAATTAGTGAGAAGATAAGATAAATCAGACGTCTAGTTCTCAAGGATTGATCCGGTTCTGGCAGAATCTTAGCAATTTGACGTTATTCCCAACCGACCCATACGAGCCTCGTGATCTATTCAATTTGATTTACTAAACTTGAGCATTTTGGAGACACGTAATCTTTGAAGGAGGGAGTATTTGTAAGATTATTTTACAAGTTAAAATTTATTTTCATGAGTGTATATATATAAAAGGCCTATACATGCCAACCTACGTCACAACATCATCCAACAAGAATCATTCTTTATGATCTCTTTTTTTTAATTTCTAGATAAACTATTGATGTGGAAATCTCATCCCGCTTAAGGAGGTAGAATTTCATAAAACCTAGCTAAAAATGAAATGGTTCGGATGGCTCATAAGTCACCCAATGCGCATTCAAGTACATAAAACCTCCTAAATTAGTTCATTAAATAATAATATAATTTTTGTAAGAAACGATAAAAATAAATAATGTGTACCATTGAATTTGGCCGGATTCAACCAGTTTTGGCCCACACTACGAAATTACTACATGTTTTGATCAGTTACACAACCTGCCCCTACCTGCCCACTTTCCCAGCTTCTAATGATGTACCATTCTATCTCTGAGGTGTACGTTATGTGTTTGTACATGGATTTTATGCATTTATAAAAGAAAAGTTGTGAGACAACAAGCATATTCCAAAGTAAGCGCAGTTTTTCATTCATGAAGGCTTATTGATTCTTCTTTACTTTTGTTAATAATATCAGGGAGGGGTAGCAATCTATGCATCACGAACGCTGTGAGCATATGAGATCCACATCGAAGATAAAGTATGTGATACCTGTTTGCGCAATCTCGATCTCCTAGCTGACTCTCGATTAGACTGCTTCCTCTTTTGTCTCTTCAGTTCCCGCTCATCCTGCTGATATGATTGTTGCATCAGTTAACATTTACGTACATATATAGCGGGTTTCAAAGTAATTTAAGAGCTAGATGCGATTAGTCTATTTAGTAAAACTTCTACGAGGGAGAAAAGAATAGTTTATGCTTGGTCCATGGAACCCTGACTTAGCATCAGTAGAGCTGAAAATTTTAACCCATTTGCTTATGAATGGTTTATTGGGTTTTTTTTTTCTTTCTAAAATCTCTAACAGGTTGCACGAGTAATTTAAGAATAAAACAAAGTTTTCTTGAATAACAAAGAAAATATCAGTTGGATTGAAATTCTACTGAAGTTGTGTTCTTAATGCACATAACCCACCTGAATCATTTTACTTGAAAATTCAATCACTGTTAAAATAATATAAACTTTGCAATTATATTGACAAACTAGAGTGTAGACTGTTTCAAGACAGCTGGCCTGACCCCTACTAAAAGCTACATGTATTGACTGCAACTCATTTTGACGGGCTATCCAGCCCACCCGATCCACCCATTTTGCAACCTATATTGGTGATTTGGTGGGGGGAGGGAGGATACAGCAGGCAATTCCACAGAAAAGATTATCCACTAAATTCATTCATACCTGACCCCACTGATCAGGCATCCTTCCATCCCGTCCCATCATTGGGGCTGGAACTGCTGTTCGAGCCACACCAGAAGGATTTGGTCGCATTTTCATGGGTCCATTTCCAGCAGATGGGTTCCACAAGTCCATCCCCATATTAAGGTTAGTGCCAGCTATAGCACCTACAGGGTTTCCAGGTACTGGCGTCTGAATATTGGGCCCAGAATTATTATTCTGAGCACTAGCTGCAAATCAGTAAAGATTGCGATTTTAGAATGAAGACTTGTAACAGAGAATGAAAAGATAAAAGTTTGCATAATTACCATCTGCAAGCATCTGATTAAAGCTTCCTTTTTTACCTCCAGAATATCCCTATTGATTCCAGGGTCAATACATTAAAAGTTAATAACGAGAAAAACATCATGAGCACGTTTACAATCAAGATCTAATGTGAAACACATACATGTTGGTCATTTTCGTCACTTCCATCTGATGAACCATCACTTCCACTATCGGCACTGTGTAGTTCAAGCACTAGTAATTAAGAAGGGTTGTTTTTGCATTGTGATAAATGACAAATGAATAACGTCACTAATCATATTGGAAAACAAGTAACACCGAAATTTATTCTGTAATTGCATACCTTTGGGTGGCACCATCGTTTCCTGAACTTGATGCTGCCTTCCCACTCTCTCCGGTTCTCACACCAACGACATTGCCGTTCCCTGAAGTTCCCTTGGACTTTTTACTTGTAGCCTTTTCCTTACCCTCATATACTTTGGCTTCCATTTCTGTATTTGGCGGTGCCGTACTTGGGGTCTGTACAGATAGAAGTATGAAAGAACTTGGTTAGGTTTACACACACACACAAGCATTTTTCTGTACATGCATCTGCATACACACACACATATTATTGACACACACAAATCACAAACAATCCCCAAGTTAGTCACAATATACATATAAGAGGCCTATTTTAACAAGTTTTAGCTAAGCTCAGTTACACAAACCAATACGTATGTTGTTTTATTTTAGGTTTTCTCATAAAATAGTACGTGCTTTTCATATTTTCCACTTTAGTACTTGCACTTGTGTGTGTGCCAATACAGTTATTTAAGTTTGTTAAACTATCTCAATTTGCCTGGTAACCTGCTCAACCAATTCCTATGTTGACATTGCATATCATTACTCTGTATTTGGTGGTAACCTGGCGGGTTTTAGTAGAGTATTAGATCGTGCACCACTAAAATTATGAGGTAAAGTATCAGCAAAAATGTATTGAATCGATTCTACAAACGAGCCACATACATCAACCTATAACTAAAAACCTCAATAGTCACTTGTTATTATGATTATGAAACAAAAATATGACTATCAAGAAAGTAAAAAATTTCAGAAGACGAATCATCATAACTAAAATAAAAACAAGAAATGAATCTCATAAATTACCATAGGCATACTAGGATGGGCGTAAACTCCTGCTGGTGGATACAGAGCAGGGTATGGAACCGGAGTCCCATATGGTGACATCATAGGATGCTAAAAATCGCATTCAAAATCATCAAAAGGCTTGTCAGTCATCACTAGCTGCAGGATCTCCTAAATGTTTGAAATCAGAATGCAAAATGATACCTGGCCACCCCACATGTAGGGATGCGGAGTTGGAGAAGCCATGGTTGAGGCAAAAAAAGGTGGAGTGCCTCCAGCGCCATAATAAGCCTAAACATAAAAGTTGTAAACTACGGTAAAAATCTATCTCGGCACACACTCAATGAATCTTGTAAGTTATGACAAGAAACCCACACTAAATGTTTAAGTCACACCTGCATTGAGCTTGACCAATCAGCATATGATGGTGGAGCTGGTTCCTGTAGAAAAGGAGTAATATAGGTATCAAGAATTGCATACATAACACATTATACTTTGAACTTTTGGAATGAGTGTGAATACCTGAACTGGATCAGGTTTGGAATGCTTAGCAGGTGAGCTCTCTTCCCCACCCCCCATGAATTCTACAGTGAAAACTCAGAATATAAGTTTGTGTTTCCTAGAGATATAAGCAAAAAGTACCTGAAGACATCAAATGCAGTGCAGATTAGCTACCGATGAACAAGTATTGATAGCCGTTATATAGTTTCATATTTTCTTTGTAATTATGTCAAAGATAATTAATTGGTGCACTAAAGCATCATATATTTAACTTTCTGTTGTAGTGAAATTATTGTAAACATCAAACTAACTTAATTAGTCCTGTTTTCAATAGTAAGAATAATATCTATATGTTTTTTATATTCTATTTGACATGCTATTACAAACTATAATTTAGTTTATTAAATGAGATGAGAGTTCATGCTGGCTCATAATGAAGGAAAAAGACAACTGAACATTCTGTATATGAATCAAAGCTAAACACGAGATTTATGATGACCAAATGCAATAACTTGGAGATCTCTTCAGCAGAACGGCAAACACTCGAGACATTATATTTTATAGCCAACAGATAAACAATACTCCAATAAACTAAGACTACTAGAGATGTGTGATTGGTGCCACCCTCTGATATCAAAATCCCATAAAGATAAAAATGAACGGAAATTTTCAGTATAAAAACTTTATCCCCTATATATTCGGCTTAACGGTCAAAGCATCCACAACCACAAATAAACCTTAAACTCTTCTTTTTCTGGATCATCACAACATATGAGCAAGAATATATTGGGCGCCAATTAAATTCATAGAAAAATCTAACATTTACAGGCTGTATCAAATTTGAAAAAAACGGTATCATGACTCTCAGCTTTAAAAAAATATAGAATTATTTGCAACTTGTTAAAGAAACTTCCAGAACCAACCTTCTAACTACCAGTCGTAGGAGTAAACAATGATGATTTTTTATAGTCTATTTTTGGATGTATATTTCTTAACGAAGCGGTCTATATATGTGCGGTAGTGGATCTACAGATGGTAAGCACTCTGTTGCACGGAAACGCCTGTTGGGCTGCCGTACCCGTTTGGAAACGCCGTGGGTACGGATACGGCTCAGATACGCCCCCGAAACGTTTCCCTGGCATTGGAAACGTTTCCTATGCCGTTTCGTGGACGTTTCTTAAACGTTTCTGGAATTCAAGCTATGGTTTTTTTTCAGAAACAAAATATGAAAGAGTAGATCTAAGAGTTTTTTTTCTGATAAAGAGCCATGGAGGAAAAAGAATGGTGAGGAAGAAGACTATATATCGAGAAAAGAGAAAAGATAAAATTTAAAAGATAATAAATATTGAAAGTGTTGTGTAAGATCCCACGTGGGTAAGGGGTTAATGTAACCAATAGAAATAAAGTACAAAAATATTTGTTTGTACTTATACTTTTTCTCAAGTTTCACTTGTTTGATTAATGAGTTGCGTGCTTCTCTAATGTACAAAAAATCCGATTCTTTGCGAAGTGCTAGCAGTTTATATGAATTCACCATTTTTATTGCCGTATCTATGCCGTTCCCGTATCTTGAATTTTTTATTTTTGCCGTTTCCCGTTCCCGTATCGTCCCCGTATCCTTTTGCCGTTCCCGTTTCGGTGCTACATAGGGTAAGCATGCTAATAGCAAAGACATAACAGAAAACACAAAATAACAAGACCTGTGCCAATAAACAAACTGACATCATACCAATTATCATATTCAAAGACAAGCACATGATCAGGCGAGATGACATTGTTTCAAGACCAGACTTTTTCCTTAAATGCTCACATTATTAATACCGACATGATAATTAAATAGGCTGGGTACAAACATGGAGGGTGCAAAGAGATGATGTTCAAGTTGTAACCCGTTATATTCAATTTCAATCATTTAACACAAAACATACATTCTGATAGATGCAAAAAAAAAATGAATTTTTTTATGATGTCATAGCTGATGGTTCCATCTTATACATGTACACAAATGATAGCCAAATATTTCCCAAAAAATAATGTTCTCATCAAGCAGACAGAACAGAGGATGGACAAGAGAACACTTTAAAATTAGCAACACTGGATACTTAGCTCCTTGGTAACATATTCAGAACTTTATGCAATTATCTTCAACATGCTGGGCTAACAATTATTGGCACAGCTTAACTCTCAGATTAGGACCTTTAGTGAGGATACTCCAATATAAGCTATGATGATGAAAATGCATCATCCATAAAGACTAGTGTTGGTGGAATTAGTCTTCCTAAATTTCCCATATGTTTAAGTTAAAATATGCATGTTTTTCTCTCCATATGTTTTCCTGTGCCACTAGCACTATTAATTACAAGGTTTTGTCCATTCCTCCCGCATCACGAGTATTATTAATATGCCAACATAAAAACAATGTGAGCCTGTGCATTTCTAATGTTTGCTTTCTTTTCACATGCCTTTCATTTAAATCTTCATTACAACTTGACATGAATCGTTTGGCTCGTTGAGGGCTAAGGTAGTTGAATAGTAACATTGTGAAATACTTTAGCAGAAACAGTTGTAAGATGATATTCTATACAGTCTCAAGTTATCGCCTTAGTATATCTATCAACTTGTACGGTAACTTGCACAAAAATGGCTTTATCGCAATCATAAAAAAATGTGCGGAGTAGTTTGTAATAATATCTAATTATGTAAATTAAATTAGCAAGCTTCACAGCTAGGGGTGTTAGTCGGGTCGGGTTGGTTAGCTTCGGGTCGATTCAGGGCGGGTCAGAGTCCGGTCGAGGCTAAAAGTAACATACCCGAACCCGACCCTATTTACTCTAATTTAGATAGATGATTTATAAATAAAATAAAATAAAACCCTTATTCGGGTCAAACAGGTTGACCCGAACCCGAGTTAGCCAAACATTTTCAGCCTGATACCTGACCCTATTTAGTACTCGGGTTGACCCGAACAATCAAGTTCGGGTCATGTCGGACCTTTTTTGACACCCCTATCTCACAGCTTTCCTTTAGTACCCAATAGCTCCACTAAAAGTTATAGTACAATTTCTTGTAACACATGAATGATTAGCTTCTTCTATGTACCCTTTGAAAGTTCTTCCAAAAATAGAAACAAAAAAAAACAACATAATACCCACATAAACAAGACATACTTGGTCCTTTTTTCTCAGTGTCTACCCATGTCCTAAAAAAGCCCAACCTAAACAAATTCTTTATTAAAAAAATAAAAAAATTATCCAACAAATTTCAAATTACCAGATCTAGCTCCTTAAATATTCACTAACATAAAGTAACACAAAAGAGTGAAAAACAGTCACGGGGATACACCAGTTAGGCTGCGTTTTATAAGATAAATAAATAATTACCACAAACAAACTAATACAAGTGTGTTAAATATACAAATAAACAGAAAACTAAGATTAAAAAAAAGTAAAAACAGGAGAAAAAAACTGTACTTGTTCAAAAGTTGAAGCTTTCACCACTTGAACAGCTGTTGTACTTTCTAACTAAAAACTATTCGTTACAGTTCAACAAAAATCCCCAAAAAGTGGAGAGTTTATTAAGTTAGTTAGAATTGGTGGTTGTGAGGCGGCGGTGCAGTGGTGAGGTGGTGGTTGGTTGGGGGTAGGGTTAGATGGAGGATGATGACATGTGATTGTGTGAGGGTGAGGATGGATCCAGCTGTTAAAGTGGTAGTGGATAGACTGGTGTGACAAGGCATTTATTGGTTTTATGGATTGATGACTCGGTAATTGTTTTAACTGGATAATCTATTTTAATTATCTTATGATTGGGGTACTAGCATTACTTGTCCCTCGCGTTTCAGCTTTTTCATGTTTAACTCCCTGGAGTTTTCTCATCTTATGATATGTGGTTTAAGTTGTAAAAAAGATAAATTGAGACTTGAGAGGTGTGAGGTGCACGTATGTTTTAACACACTAAATGATGTTGATGGCGTATGTGTCCGGAAGACACTTGTGTATGTCCGAACGATACGTATCCGAAAGACAGTCGGGTCAAACAACTTCGGATGACTGAATGACGTGGCAAGGGCCAAGTGTAAAAGTCAAGCACCATTTTGCTCAAAACCTCTTTTATCGAGCAGTCCTTGTTAAGAATTAAGTGTGTGCCAGCACATGTGGATATTACGTGATATTGTCTCCCACGTGAACATGTTAAGTAGCACCTAGGCTAGGCATAGCTCGGCTTACCAATTCCTCATGTTGTCATGTACAATAAATTAAGTGGTATAAATACAACAACCTCTTTTGGTTCTAGGTAAATCATTATCCTATATACTATGGAGCATGTGGTCGGTGGGCAATTGGGCTGCAGCTATTCTCTTGGGCTTCCTGTGGCCCGTGTATTTGTTGTGTTAGGTCATGGCTCATCTAACCATCTCAGATATATACATCTTCTGGAATTCTTCCCACCGCTTTTGCAACCGCCGCTTCTTTTCAGACATATCTACAGATCACTAAACCACAGCTTTCAACTCTAAGTAATCGGACGGCAAACTCAGGTGATAATCATTCTAAGTTTATAAACCCTAATTTGTGATTTTTGTTTTTATACATTATAATTTAGGGTTTTTTCTTTAATTGGATTGATGCAAGTTTGTTGTGTTTTAGAAGTCAACAAGTGATAGTGGATTATTTTAATTATACAATAATAGATATACTATGAGAGTATAAGATTGGTTTATACTTCTTAGCTCACTTATTGAGATGTATATTTCTTGGCCATTTCAAATCCATATTTTTATTTTTGATAACCGTATTATGGTCGGTTGCTCCTACTTTAGTCACTATTATTTCTATTCATGACCAGTAATATATGCTTAATCAGATAAGCCCGAAAAATAAGCTTATGAACTAGGTTATAATATTCTAGAATTTTTGTTTTTGTAGAGGATATGGAAAACAGGTGAAGAAAGCAAGAATTAAGGATTACTATTTTCAAGAAAGTCCAAAAGCATCACAAATTGATCATTTTCCGTTACCTAATAGTTTTAAGGGGTTTACGTTGCATGATCTCAAGGCTGCCACAAGGAATTTCAGGGCGGATGGTATGACCGGTGAATGTGGTTTTGGTCAGGTTTATAAAGGTTGGATTGATGAAACGAGATACGGTTGATATATGTAGAGATCTTGCGGGAGAACAAGAGGTTGATCCATAAATGTATTAGAGAAATTAAAAGAGAGAGAGAGAGAGAGAGAAGGTTTGCAGAAGCAGGAGAAGAAACTTATCATAGAGATCAAGAAAAGTGTTAAGCAAGGCCAGATGGTAAGATGCGCTATTTCATTTATTGCTATTCAGGCTTTCGTCTTAAGGTCTTAGTTGCAGAGAAGCTTGTAGGAAGACACTTATCAAGAGATCCAAGAAAATTGTATCAGCAATTAGCCAATGGAAATATTGACTCTATTATCATATTAATGTGCCATAATCCAGCGCTTTTCGTTCTTACGGCTCTATAGAACCCCTTAGTCACGCACCTCCACTTGGTCACCCGTTTTTACCCTATATAGATCCTAAAGTGTACTTTTTTTTTCTTCCAGAGCGCTGTTAAGATCACGGCTAAAGACCTTATCAGATCACGACACTAGATTAAGAAGTTCTACAACCTTAAGTCTCAATTGCAGGGCGTGTCGCGTGTCACTTAGAATTCAAGTACAAATGTCTTTCTATCTGTTAGATACGATTTTTAGAAATACCCACAAAGTGTGTTGGAACATAGTTTAAACGTGTAATTGATTTGGTTCATGAAATATGGCAATAGGTTATATGTGGTTGAGTACTTCAGTACCTTAAAAGTGGTGGTTACGAAAGCTGCTTATCCAATGCTTATTAGCAATCTACACTGTTTCAAAATATGAATAGTTCTCCATAAGGGAAACCTATTACAAACATTTCTTTTATATGTAACCACTAATAAGCAGCTTCTAATTTAAGTATCTGCCATGATCTACACTGACGACCTGAAGGCATTATGAAAACTTAAAAGTGTTTGGGTAAGCATATTATTATCTTTGAGTCTTTTAATTCTCTATTATGTAATTTATTCGTGGTTGTTGCTGCAGCTCCAGATAAAGCAGACTCCACTTCTTTCCAAATAAGAAGCAGCTTATTTGGGCTTCTTTCCTTAAGGAAAGAAGCACCATTATATACCGTGATCTACACGGATGACCCAAATAAGGAGCCCAAATAAAGAAGACTCTACTTCTTTCCTTTGGGCTTCTTATTTGGGCTTAATGTACTCTGCTTTAATGTGGTCCAAATCGTGTCTATTAATATTTCTTTAATCTAATGCTCGGTGTGAATATGAGGCGAAGACACGTAGTCAGAGTAAGAGGATACGTGTTGTTCCTCAGCTTCATCGGCGTCATCTTCTTCTCCGACTATACCAAGCCTCACAAATCCAGAACCTTTCTAGAGACAAATATTACAAATCGTGTTTTAATATCGCATTATCTTCACCATCTTTCCAATACACCAACTAATTAGTTATGTAGAATGGTTATGTAGAATGGTTTAAACCACATGTCAAATACCAAAGGAAGAAAATTAATAGAATGGTTATGTATATCAATATAGAGAATTGGTTTAAACCAGTACCTACATACATACAAACCGAGACTTGGCTTTACGTGATGCTTAGACCTTAGCCACAGGCGCAGGAGCCGCATTCAAGAGTGGTTGAAGTTTGCTAACCATGATGCTCATATTTGGCCTGAAGTCAGGCTCATCTTGCACACACAATGATGCCATTGCTGCAAGCTTTTAAAAGTTCAGTGGGAAGCGATTAGATTTCCAAGAAAAGACGATTAGCTCCACCTAATGGTTATTACTCTTTCCATTAGCTTCATATTCATATATTTATTTATACTAATTGACTACGCTTTTAAAGTGAATTTCTGTATAATACCATTTCTCATTTTGTGTTTTGGGAAAATGGCTTATTATATACCTACGTACAAAGTGTGAACACTTATTTTGTTCACTCTTACCTGTAAGATTCAACTCAATGCATATATTCATACTTATTTATATATATGCAGGGAACTAAAGATTGTCTAAAGTTATCAGGAGCAGCCTACCACACATGTCAGAGAAAGCAAGGTACATGATACTTTTTTGTTTTATATTACTAATGATTTGTTGACTTCTTACAGGTAACATGTGTTTCATGTGCTTGATTCTATGGTTCTGCTTTGTTGCATGGCAAGAATCTAAAGGTTATCGATGTCAGACAGGTTCTTAATCTGAACTTTGTTGGTTTGACTTTGTATTTTCACTTTTCATTGATCATTGACTATTTGATTTTAGTAACAACTTGGATTAAATAGCATTCTGATATAGTAAATATGTTACACTGTTAGTTGTGTGCGGCGGGTAATATTTAGTTATAGCGGTCGTTTTAGGTTCCAATCCAACATAAGCTAAATGAAGCCCAATCGAAACCACATTTCAAATTGGGTAATATGCAGCACACAACATAAATATGTAGTTATAGTGATTGTTTCACTGTTAGTTGGTACAGTGTAAACATAATAGCTAACATAAACTAACTAACATCAACTAATTATGCAGGTACAGAGAAGCTCTTCATACGTCACATGTCCTAAATATCAGCCCCTAGCGGTCTGATGACCCAAAGCTAGAAAA
>BQNB010067256.1:0-34262 GCA_026074375.1 Tanacetum coccineum | reverse complement strand
ATCATAGGCAAAGGTATGATCTCAAATGACTCCCTTACTATATCTAATATAGAACACGTAGATAACTTAGCATTCAACTTACTTAGTGTCGGTCAAATTTGTGACAATAAGTGTCAAGTCTTATTCATGGAAGAAGGTAGTGAAATAATTAAAGATGGTAAAATCATATGAAATGAAATTAGGAAAAATGGTCTATACGTAATAAAATTAGGAAATAAGTCTTAAGACAAATTATGTCTCGCCACGGTAGTGGATAACTTTACCTTATGGCATAGAAGACTTGGTCACGCAAATATGCGGTTAATTCAATCTTTGTCATCTAAAGAATTAGTTAGAAACTTACCTAAGCTAAAATATGATAAACATATTTGTGATGCTTGTAAAATTAGGAAGCAAACTCATGCAAGTCATAAAGCTAAAAATATGGTCTCTACTAAAAGATGTTTAGAATTATTACATATGGACTTATTTGGTCTGTCGTCAATTAAAAGCTATGGAGGAAATTTGTACACCTTAGTAGTAGTAGATGATTATTCTAGGTACACATGGACTAGATTTCTAAAAACTAAAAATGAAGCCTTTGAGAAATTTGAAATATTTAGTAGGAAAATTCAAAACCAACTAGGTAGCTCTATAGTAGCTATTAGAATGTTTTAATACAAATAAACCGTAAAACGTTTATTTATATTTTACGATCTATATATGTTTTGTTAATAACAAAACATAAACTTGTCAAAAGTAGAAAATGAAATTCATTAGTTTTAAACCAATAGCTTATCTAACTCATATATTCATCAAACCATCCTTCATATTATGGCACTTACACTCAAATCACATAAATACATTTTTAGAATAAAAATATACACTTTACATAAAAAGATATTAAAATCCTCAAACATAGTTACATCATAGTTAACATATTTTTCTCACCAAATCTGAACATGATCTCATAAGATCACACATGATCTCTTAAGATCTTGTACATCAAAATTTAGATTTAATTACTGTACGCCGGTTCTGTTCGATAACTGTCCGGTTCTGTTCCTCAAACAGAACCGGCGAAACCGGTGAACGGTAAAACTAGAGTCTATAAATACCAGCTCATTTTCACTTAATTCATCATCCATTCACATAGGTTCTTTCTATAATATTTAGTTACCAACTGATCTTTAATCATGGCTTCTTGTATTTTAGTGTTTTGATAGATTTCTTAATAGGAGAAGTTCTATCGGGTTTTGCATAAAGAAATCAACTCCCCAAGCTCACGTTATGGCATGAGTATCTCATCTCACAAAGATCTACCTACTGATCTTGAAGCATCATTTACCTAATTCAATTAAAATGTGTATCATATAGTGATAGGATCATATACAAAAGTGTTGTGTAAAATAGTTGTGACAAAATGGATCTCGGTGTAAATACTTGGCACCTAGTAGAGGGCAAGTAGTGTAAAAATATTTTTGTTCCTCCTTGTTGGAACATAGGATATACTTGAAATGTAAAGGGTAAATAGGTGTTGGTATGATTCTACCATGTGAAGAATCCGATATTTAGTTTCGTGCCGTTAAAAGGGTGTAAGCGACGTTGTGAGGCTTCTTCGCCAGTTAAAGGAGCATTGGTCACTAGTGGATTCAAACTCTCGAGTAGGTGACTTGGGGAGTAGAGTAGGGCAAGGTAGGATACCTTGTAGCCGAACCACTATAAACATCTTTGTCACATATCCTTGATTATTACTGCTTATATCACTAACAAAGTTATTTATATTCTTTCGTCAAATAGATCTAAAATAATTGACCAAAAAAACACATAACCTAAATTTTAATTAGAGAAAACTATTCAACCCTCCCGCCTCTCTCTTCTAGTTTTCAACAATTGGTATCAGAGCAGGTTATCAAAGTTCTTTAGAGTATACTGAACTTTAAAAGCTTTAAAAACCGATCAAATGAATTTCAAAAACTAAAATTATTTTTAGATCTATTATATTATTTGTTTTCCAAAAAAAACTCGTTGAAGGGTGATCAAGAAAAGAGGAAACTGCTGCTCAAGGCCAAAATTTCTTTCTGGCCCATCAAGCCGGTTCCAGAATAGAACCGGCGGTATTCAGGTAATGGAACCGCATGTCTGACCAAAATTTAAAAAAAAACATAAAATCTTTAATGGGCCGAATTATTGTATGAATAATAGTTTGGGCTTATATTTAAAAAAAACTTTTAGACAGTTAAATTGGGCTAAATGTAATCAACTCATATAAACCATTTTTTTAATAAAAAAATATAATAATAATATCGTTATAAAAAAATAAACAAACTTTTTTGGTCTTGAGCACGTGTCACAAATTCACAATGCTAAAAGGTACACAACTTTTTATCCCTTCTTTTCTTAGGTAATAATTGTGCTTAAACTCTATCTATGAAATAATTGGGTACGTGTTATGTGATTTATTCTTTTAAAATAATAGTGTGATATTTTTTTCACACTCTTGCAAATTTTTTCTCATCTCTTATGAGACACGATGTCTAAACACAAACTCTTTAACATTAAGCTTGACTTTTAAAATCCAAATATTCCTTAAAAGAGGCTTTCGGACTATAACTAGTTGCTAAAAGATGTTTCTATCATTGTGTTCCTCGGGTTATTCTGTGTCGCCTGCGATCTGTCCCTGTCATGAGTATCTAGCACATCTTTGCATATTTCCATCTCCTTGCAATTCTTGCATATGTCCTCCGTGAAAATTTCTATTCATACCTCAAAGTTTCTATCCGCCTCTTTGAATACAAATAAAACATTTTTGGTCCATTTTTTAGAAAATCTTACCTAATTCTTCTTCATCATTCATCTTTTTCTCTCATGATAAAATCATTATAAAATAAATAATTTTTTTTGCCGGTTTTGATTATCCAATCAAGCCGGTTCTCTATGCCCAACAGAACCGACAACCTGATAAAACCAATGACCATCTCTTCTAATTCGATCTCATCCTCTCGTTTTCTTTCATATTCGAATCAATAATCTCAGCAATCAAAAACCAAGATCTAAAACCAAATTACCCTGTCAAATCCATCCTTGCTTCTCTCGAATCGTTGTTTGTAAGTCTTTAATTTCTATATCATCTCTTTCCTTTTATTTTGAATATTGAACACCAAAATCAACTCTAAGGGTTCTTGTAATCTTTGATCAAATTCTTCCTTCAAATGATTCTAAGTGTTATATTCACTGAATTAATTTTTTTTAAAGAAGAAGGGAATTTTTTTTTGCCTTGAATCTCTTTCAAGAATTAGAAAGGGAATTCTATCAAAAAAAACTTTTGTATTTTCATGACTAAAAGATGGGTAAAATCAAACTCGGAACTCCCATTAAAAATTCTCGTTTCTTGTATTTGCTATGTGCCACTATGTCTCGAGAAGAACTAGAACTCACTAAATTATACATTCCTAAGATCTCAAGAGATAAATATATCCAATGCATCTAAAACCTATCATTCGTGATTTAGAAAATAGATCCATTCATGAGGGTCGAACAATGCATCCAGAATTCGCTCAAGATACTAATCTTAAATCAAAATTCTTCGATATTCGTCTTCAATGTCTATACGATGTTGACGAGGATATTCATCCTAGATTCTTGCTCGAACTCTTCTTCTCGGCCAAAATTTTAAGAGACGAGGAAGGGAGTATTAACTTTTGCTTCTGGAGCCTAAATAAACAATTCATCGTCCCTCTCGAATACCTCACACACATCCTTCAAACTCTGTTACAAAGAGATTGCGCATATTCCAATGAATACTCTCTTGAATCCTTAAATAGATTTCTTGAAGAAGTCTATCCCTATCAAAGTCTCATTCCTACACCAAATGAAATGATTAGTAATATCTCAATTAATGGAATAACTGAGGATCCCCTTAGAATTCGCAAAAATGAACTTCGAAGAGACTTTAGAATTTGGAATAAAGTTATAGATTGTAATGCCATAGGAGAAGACACAAATTCCCAATATGTCTCAGCCTCCTCTTGTCACATGATTTACTGTTTCCTAAATCATAGGCCATACAAATTCACTTACTTTTCAGGAAAAAAGATCACTCTCATCAAAAACTCACTCGAATTTCCCTTGCCATATGGAATGTTGCTCACTCGTCTTTTCAACCACCTCACTCTTATGAATCCTAAACTCGTTAGACCTAAATACTTTCCTCTCCCTCACACATTGTTGCTATTGGATCAGACCAATCATCTCTACTCTTATCCCACCAATTCTGATGATGAAGACTGATAGTCTCATTATCTCTTGAAGGATCGTAAAGATGTGTTAGATAATCATGATGGCTTGCTTGGTTGTTTCTCAATTTTCATATTGTTTGTAGCCTCATGACTAATTATTGTATAATTATTGGCTTTTTAAATCAAGTTTTAAGTTGAACCATATTAGCTTGCTAGATCAGTTAGAATTCTTCTTGAGCTTGATAAGGTCTTTATAAAAAATTATTATTATGTATCTTGTATAATTCTCATGTCTTTCCTTCTCCATTAAGGAGTGTTTGGTTTAATAGATTATTCCATGTTTAGGTCATTATGATTCCCTCATATGGTCTATGATCATATAATATTTACATTAAGTCCTCTAGCAAAATAGAAAAGCAAGAATAACCTTGGATTAAGGTCACTAGTAGAAATTAAGAAAAGTAGTACAGTCCTGTTGCATTAGCCGGTTCTATTTGCAGCAAGCCGAGACCAAAGGAACCGGCAGTGCCGGTTCTACAGAAGGTTTTCCCTTGTTTTTTGGTGTTAGAATTTTGAACTAAGCTCATAAATGTGTTAGTTGTAGTTGCCTTAGTCTAGTCCATAAGCTGAACATTTCTTGTTTGACCTAAAAAATCATCCTAATGATTGTGTTTAGGAAAATTTTAGTGGTTGAAGCATTTAATGTTATTGCATAGCCTTTTAGTATAAATCTAGGGATCTTGTAATCATCTTCCTCACACCTTCAAACCTGCAAACAACCTTCCTCATATTTCCATTTCTTGATCATCTTACCCTATGGCTTCAAGTGCTAACTCTTCAACCCAAAATCCTCCAAAGAAAATGCCACGAACCGATTTCATTGAAATCTCCTCCAATGAGAGTTCACCCATCCAAAACCATCTCACAAATGCTTCCCAACCTCTCAACATCACCAACACAACTTTCATCACCAACCCAAGCACTACTGCGACAGCGCGACCACACTTGCACTCACTCGCTCTAGCCGCCCTCCTATACGTCCACTGACTAGAGCACACGCGATAGCACGAGTGAACGCACTCATGACACCATGATGATTGCCGATATAGCGATAACCTTCTGTTCTGACTGGGTTGGGGTGGCCAATAAGGAGGTCTGCGTCATTAGAACCGCAGCCACACTCTCCGACTCAGGGCCTTGGTGACATTGGTGCGAGCGCGCGAGTCTCTACAGAGTCCTACGAGATCTATCTTTTGACATAATTTTGCGCGAACAAGTCCCATGCCCCAATGCTTGTCCCCAAACACTCCCTTAACCATCACTCATGAACTTTAAACCAACTTTCCTACCTATAAACCTCTCTAGGAGTAGGTTGAGTGCACAACCCGAGCCATCCATGACTAGAGACCAAATACACCAAGAACTCAACCAACTTCACACTTTTGAACAAAATATTCATGAATCCATCCAAAACGCACAACATGTGCAAGAAAGCCTTATTCCTTCTACCTCTATCACCACTCTACAAATGCCACCACCTTTCTATCCCACCGCTACATCAACTCAAATACCACCTTTTAGAGCATCTTTCCCTCTATCAAGCACCTTTCCTCCTCTTGATCAATCCCTTTGGATTGAAGACCCTCCTAGACCTCAAGTACACACATGCACGCATTGCCAAAGAACCGAAACCATTGCCAACAAGCTCCAAGATGAAATGAGGTTCATGCTTAACCATATTCTTGAACGTTTGAACCATCTCTCAAACCGACTACCATAGGATGATGATTGACAAGATCAAGTGACTTTAAGTTTTAGATTCTTTAGATAATTAGATCACTAATCATGATTTTAGTTTTAGTTGACTTAGGTCAAGTTGTTTTACTTCATGATTTGTATCTAATAAAAGTTAAGTAGTGTTTTAGTAATCATGTTTGATCTTGATACTTTGTTTATCGTTGTATTGATCCGTTGTTTGGTTGGGGATCTTTATTTAAATTATTGAGTTTGATATTGTGTTTGAATATTTGCTCTCTGTGATTGTTAAAGCTGCTATTGTATTGATTTTTAAACTAAAATGCTTCTCGCTAAAGCTTGGTCTGTGCTGACTTTTCTTGTGCAGGTCAGCCGATTCGGTTGGGCTACAAAGCCGGTTTCGTTCTTGAAACAAAACCATCAAAACCGGCCTTCCAGAATCTCTCTAAATTTCTTTGCATAAGTTTGTTTAAAAAACTCTTGAATTAACATGATTTTACAGATTTTCATCAACTTAGGGGGAGCATATTGTTCCTTCTAAACTATCATCATTTGAAATACTTGAAGATCCCATTTAAGAGAGCATTCGTCAAGGGGGAGCCTTTAACGGTCTCTCCATGAGAAAATTTCATTCTGATATTTATCAGACCATCCTTCATATTGCATCCCTTTATTATACATGCATTTTTACTAACATATTTTCTTGAAGCTTCATTGGCAATCCCCTTCGTAAATGCTGCGCTTGAACCATAATTTATGCTTGGTCCTTCACACACAAGCATTTGAATTTTTTTTTTCTTTTCATTCCATTTCATTGCATTCTTGAGTTAGTTTTCTTCGACGCTCTTTTTGTTTTGACAAAAAGGGGGAGAAGAAAGTAAAAAGCTCCAACATAGAACTTGTAAATTTTATTGTTTACTTCCCATAAGTTTATGTTTTGTCATCAACAAAAAGGGGGAGATTGTTAATACAAATAAACCGTAAAAACGTTTATTTATATTTTACGATCTATCTTTGTTTTGTTAATAACAAAACATAAAGTTGTCGGAAGTAGAAAATAAAATTCACTAGTTTTAAACCAATAGCTTATCTAACTCATCTATTCATCAAACCGTCCTTCATATTATAGCACTTACACTCAAATCACATAAATACATTTTTAAAATAAAAATATACACTTTACATAAAAAGATATTAAAATCCTCAAACAATGTTAACATATTTTTCTCACCAAATCTAAACATGATCTCATAAGATCACACATGATCTCTTAAGATCTTGTAAATCAAAATTCAGATTTAATTATTGTACGCCGGTTCTGTTCGATAACTGGCCGATTCTGTTCCTCAAACAGAACCGGCGGAACCGGTGAACAGTAAAACTAGAGTCTATAAATACCAACTCATTTTCACTTATTTGATCATCCATTCACATAGGTTATTTCTATAATATTCAGTTACCAAATGATCTTTAATCATGGCTTCTTGTATTTTAGTGTTTTGATAGATTTCTTAATAGGATAAGTTCTATCGGGTTTTGCATAAAGAGATCAACTCTCCAAGCTCATGTTATGGCATGAGTATCTCATCTCACAAAGATCTACCTACTAATCTTGAAGCATCATTCACCTAATTCAATCAAGATTCATATAGTGATAGGATCATATAGAAAAGTGTTGTGTAAAATAGTTGTGATAAAATAGATCTCGGTGTAAATACTTGGCACCTAGTAGAGGGCAAGTAGTGTAAAAGTATTTTGTTCCTCCTTGTTAAAACATAGGATATACTTGAAATTTAAAGGGTAAATAGGTATTGGTATGATTCTACCATGTGAAGAATCCGGTATTTAGCTTTGTACCGTTAAAAGGGTGTAAGTGACGTTATGAGGCTTCTCCGCCGGTTAAAGGAGCATTGGTGACCAGTGGATTCGAACTCTCGAGTGGGTGACTCGGGGAGTAGAGTAGGGCAAGGTAGGAGACCTTGTAGCCGAACCACTATAAACATCTTTGTTACATATCCTTAATTATTACTGTTTATATCACTAACATAGTTATTTATATTCTTTTGTAAATAGATCTAAAATAATTAACCAAAAACACATAATCTAAATTTTAATTGGGGAAAACTATTCAACCCCCCTCCCCTTCTAGTTTTTAATAGAGACATTCATGAGCTGAAGCGGCACTAAGTTCTTTGGGCATGGTTTTAGTGACCATTCCAACTTCTGGATTACCAATGATATTGACCAGCTCAATATGTTTGTCCTGAGCCATCTGTCTTGAGGAGCTGGAGTGACCATGGATGGAATGAATAAGGAGTGATTGAGGATTGGAATTGTATTATGTATTGAAGTATCCTTTACTCTTTGAGAGGATGGGTGTTCAGAGAGCTGAATGTCTTTAGTGTTTGGGAAATTATCAATGATTTGTTCATCATTAGTGTGATTTGAATGTTCAGATTGATCATCATTTAAGATTTCATCATTTTGAGCAGATTGATTATTTTGATCATTGTGATCATTTTGATCAGTTTGACCATTTTGGTCAGATAAAACTTCAGTTTCAAGAACAACTGGTTCAGGACATTCATAGGGTTCTATGAAGGACACCTCGTTGCTGTTTGTTTGATACCTTTGAGAAGGCTTATAAGGATGAAGATATTCATCAGGTGGATACCTTTTAGTTTCAGCAATGTTGATGTCATCAACTGAAGGTTTTAAGAATTTAATAGCATCAGGGCTTTCATCAAATGTGATGTGATAGGTTTCTTCAGTTTGTTGTCTTCTTGTATAACAATCCGCAAGTTTCATCAATGTAATTTTCCATCTATTAAATTAGATGCAATGTAATATCCATCTATTATAAATATATCACCTTTTACAGGGAAATTTTTTGCTTTATCTCATAATGCAACGTAACTTGCATCTCTAAAGTAAACGAGCTCACACAACCTCTATCAATGCCATCTTAAATCAATTTGTAGCCAATGATGTTTGGGATTTAGTCCCTTTACCCTTGAGTCAATCCGTCAGGAACAAAATGGTCTTTAAAGAGAATAACTTAATGAAAATGATATAGTGGTCCTAGAAATAAGGCATATTAGAGCGGCGCCACAAAGAATAATCAATAAGAAAGGTCACACTACCTTAAGGATTATGATGAGACATACGCTCTGGTAGCTAGGTTATAATCAATTAGAATACTCCTTGCTATTGCTTGTGCAAAAGATTTTAAACTATACCAAATGGATGTAAAAAGTGCTTTTCTAAACGATTTTATAAATGAAGAGGTTTATGTTGACTCACATTCGGGTCTATCAAATGACGTTGCAAAACCAAACTAATGTTATAACTTAAAAAGGCTTTGTATGGTCTTAAGCAAGCTCCTAAGGCTTGGTATGATAGACTAAAAGAATTTTTGATAAAACACGAGTATTCAATGGGAATGGTCGATAATACACTTTTTACTAAGAAATCAAAGTCACATCTTATCATTGTTCAAATATATGTCAACGACATTATATTTGGAGGAATCCACGATCAAACTATGTGATGATTTTGCAAAAATCATGCACGACGACTTTGAGATGAGTATGATAGGGGAGTTGAACTTCTTATTGGGTCTTCAAATAAAACAAATGGAAGACGAAATATTTTTCAATCAATCCAAGTACATCAAGGAGATGTTAAAGAAGTTCGGATTGGAAAATTCCAAACCAACCAAGACGTCGATGTCAACGGAGATCAAGCTCACTAAGGACGATGAAGCCAACTCCGTGGATAGCTCTAAATATCAAGGTATGATCGGCAGTTTACTTTATTTAACCGCAAGTAGGCCCGATATTATGTTTGGTGTTTGCTTATGTGCTTGTTTCCAAGAAAATCCTAAGACTACCCATTTAGAAGCCGTTAAGCGTATATTTAGGTATATTAGAGGAACCATGCATTTAGGATTATGGTATCCGAAAGGAACCAGAATAGAAACTATAGTTTATGCCGACTCCGACCACGCGAGCGATTACGTTGATAGTAAAAGCACTAGCGGCGTTTGTACGTTCATGGGATGTTGTTTGACATCTTGGTTCGCTAAGAAACAAATGGCCCTTGCTATCTCCACAATCGAAGCCGACTACGTCTCCGCCAGGAAGGCATGTCAACAAGCACTATGAATGAAACAAGCTCTCATCGACTACGACATACGCCTCGACGACGTTCCGATTATGTGCGACAATAAAGGCGCTATCAACTTAAGTAAAAACCCCGTACAACACTCTAGAACTAAACATATAGAAATTCGCCAGCACTTTCTACGCGATAACGTCCAAAAGGGCAACATTTCTATCGAGAAAGTTGCATCCGAAGATTATATAGCCTATATATTTACTAAGCCTTTAAAACGTGAAGTATTTAATTAGTTAAGATTAGGATTAGGAATGATGGAACTTATCATGGATAGTGATTCTCCGCCATCTCAAAAATAATCGTAAAGGAAATTTAATGAAGTAATTAATCATTATTCAAAAGATGTTAATTCTCATTACAAGATCCAATTACAAAACTTCCGATCATAAACATAATCGAGATTAGAATTTTACTAGATAAATAAAATATCAACAAAATGACCATAGATATTTTCAACATCTACATGTATGGTCAATACATGAAATTACGAAATCAATTGAAAAAGACGAAAAGAACAATCATCGAATTGTAACTCACACTTATGTTGATGATGTTTTATTGATTCTAAATGCTCATAAATAATTGTGTTATTTGTAATGGTCAAACTTATGCTAAATGTTAACACACTCCTAGTAGGATCGACTACATTAAAACTCTATCGGGAAATTCACGACAAGTTGCACGGTTCACTCAAAACGTGGACGTCGACTCCGAAAATTATATCACATACTCCTAATAGTAAATATAACATACTTCAATTGCCAAAAACACAACACCTTTTCTCAATTTGCTCAAAAACCAACTTTGTCCATATTTGTGGACACCTGCGGATCATGGATCCACCATTAGGGAGATCCGTACCAGTTTAGGTAGATCTGTGAGTCTCAGAACGTGGGTAAATACCAGTTTTTGAACAAATTGGGACCACAAACTCTATTATCCAAATACACCCACGAACCAAAACACTAAAACCCTCTATACTAAATTACAATTAAAGGCAATTGAAGCAATTAATCACAAAGATCATCAACAAATCATCAATCTAAAACTATCATTGTAAGTGATTTCATCTTATTCTCTTTTTAATTTTGTGTCTAGGGTTTCGATTTTTACACAAATCAAATAACTTGGGGATTTTGACTTTTCAAGCAATTTTTGTGCAATTAAAACTATGATATAGCAATGTATAACAATTATGACACTTGGAATGCATAATTGAAGTGATTCGCTAGAATAATTTTTGCCAAAAACCCCAAGTTATGATTTTTGAATAAAACCTCACTTTTATGAACTTTTCAAAACTAGGGTTGTTTAACTACATTGTTAATACAACACAAAAATATTTTTTTGCATTAGGTCTCATGAATGTATATACGAGGTGCTTAATTCATAAGTATTTTTCATTCCATTCATTTAGAGCAATATCAAATATAGGTTGTGCATTAAGGTTTGCTTATTACTATTATTATCGTTATTTTTCTTTTGTTTGAGTCAAGCAAACCGCACACCCACATCAAGTCCATATAAACACACACCTTGACACATACCTCTCATTTTACTTATTGGGTCATTTATGTTTATTTATAGGTGAAATCATAATATAATTTAACCAAATGGATTACAAACGAACTCAAGAATACCTACCTAGAATTCATCGCACGAGAAGAATGGATGAAAATCTTAGGGAATCTTACCGTACTTTAGAAAAACGCCTCTTTCATGAAGGAAGACTCGTCACTCCATCCTTCATTGAAGCAAACAACATGCTTCCATCCTTTCAAGCCGTAGGCCTCGAATCCTTTCTCACCCTTAATGAATCTATTTGTCCTAGATTTGTAGTCGAATTCTATCATAGTCTTGAAGTCAAACGAGATGAGGAGGAACGTCCTTACATTGAGTTCAAGCTTGGTCAATTCACCTTTAAGCTAACTTCATCTCAACTATCTTGAATTCTTCAAACTTTATATGCTCTAAACGCATTTTACACAAGCAAATGGTCACTAAACTCTCTTGATGATCATCCCAATAGTAATTTCTCTGCCCTACACATTGACGATATTCGTCCCGGTTTAAGAGGATGGGGACTATTCTTTAAGGAAAAAAAATTTTGCTCCCTTGGCAAGAGAAATAAGGTAAACACATGTACTGGATATATGCTTTACTACTTGACCATTAGAAGAAAATTCAACTTTACTTCGATGATTATTTATCGAATGCAGGAAGTCATTAACAAACGCGATGGTCCCATGCCATTCGCCATGCTTTTGACCCGTCTTTACAATCACATCCTTCAAACAAATCCTCAAACTATTATCCTAATTACTAGGTTCACATTCCATGAACGTGTCATGGATCCTCTAGACATTTTAAGGAATCCTAGCAAAGAAAAGTGAAAGAAAATTGCCTCTTTCCCGGTCACCTCCTCTTTATCTTCATCGTCTGATGACAATGAAGCACCATCTTTTCTCGAGTTCTATGATGAACTATCCGACAATGAGGATCTTACCGAAGCCCAATGAGAGAAAAAAGGAATGTTTAAATGCTTAAACCGCTACGTTGGCACCATCACCAAGTACTTGAAGAAACAAGAATGATCATGCTTATGTTAAACCAATATGTTCTCATGGTATGCGGTAATTTGCATCTTTGATTATGAATTATATATTAGGATGTTGGTAAATTGAAAACTTTGATCTATGTATGTTGAAACTACGCACTTATTTATCTTGCTATGGTTTATGGATATTTTATCATGGTACTATTATTTGGTAGTAGATGATGTTTGAATGCTAAATTGTTTTGAGTTTTGGGTGAAAAATGCAGTTCTGGTCATTTTTGTTGGAACTTGCGACCCACGGATCCACCATATAGTAGATCTGTATGTTGTTTTGGTGGATCCGTGGCTCACCAGTCCATGAGCCAAAATTCAAATTTTCTTGAATTTTAACTTTTTCTACTTTATCTTATAACCATGATATATGATACTATGTGGGATCTTAAACCTTATGATATAACATGTTTTCCATATAATCCAAGAACTATTATACAAAACACTTCACCTCTTTCACCTTATAATCATCACCCTCAAACACCAATTTCTTCACATTCCTCATATGCAACCTTACTAGTTCATCACCATGACTAGTTCATCCAAAACAAATTTACCAAACTTCAAAAGAAAAACCATAAAAATAAGTGTCAAGTATCCAGCCTATGTCAATCTCACATCCTCAAGTGAGGAACAACCAAATGAGAGAACTCTTCACCACCTCCTAGAAAGAAAACCCTCTCACCACTACAAGCTCCATCAAAATCCATTTCTAGCAAGAGCACAAACTACACCTCATCATCATCATCATCACCAAGTGAGTCTCCAACACCAACTCACGTTGCACCCCACCTAAACTTCATTTTGTCATTCCGATAAAATAAGAACCTCAAGAACTTTCTTCACTACAAATGTCACCCAAACCCTCATGTGTCAACGATGGACAATTGGCCATCGGGCCCCTCTAATCCATCTCCACCACACGTGTCTCATGACCACCTCCCATATTTCTAAATTCGCCACCCAGATTTGAACCACTACCATCAACCCAACCATTGTTTTAAAACATTAACAACAATACACCTCACCTCCTTAACAATGCACCTCCACTTGAAAACATTTACCATCCATCACCAAATATTAGAAATCAACATTTTCCTAATCCTCCAAACATCTTGGATTTTGTTCATCCAAATGACATGTCTCACCTCCACAACATGTTTTGCCAATGTTGTAGCACTATAAGGCATGAAATTCAAATGCTCCAAAACCATGTCAACTATATGTTCTCATACATTCGACACCACCTCGGCTATTCTTCAAACCCACATTAGTTCCCGCATTAGCCGTATGGAAATCTCACCTCACCCCTCGGATTATATGGGAAAATGATATTTATCCCAAAATTTAGAATTTTTAATTGTTCTAGTTTAAGTTTCTTGTCTTATGGGCTTTAATGCCAAATTTTATGTTTTATCCCTTATAATAGATTTAACATTATTTCCTTTTGTTGTATTGACTGCTTAAATGTATATGTGTGCATATGTGGTTATCATATATATATTTGCTTTTCCACTAACTTTGTTTTGTAGCATGCATTCATAGCTCGATTCTTTGGTGCCCCAAGCGAGGAGGAGCATACACCAAGGGGGAGCACTTGCAATATTGTCTTTATTTTTTACTTTGCATTCGTAACCAAGTCACTTAGCATTTGTCAAAACAAGACATGCAAGGAAGGCCTCTACAACGCTTTTTGCTTTGACAGAAAGGGAGAGAATAAATGTAAACTCATCCACTAAATACTTATTTAGTAACTTTTAAATAAGCATGAGTTTATATTTTGTCACTATAAAAAAATGGGAGATTGTTAATACAAATATTCGCGCAAACGATATTATATTTACTGACTCATGTTTTAGATAATTAACAAATAGAAGTGTCATACAACGTAAAAGTTTTTACGTAAACACAAGTTTTTAGATTAAAAGTTACCTGAAGACGACAAATCACTTAAGGTATGAATATGACATTATTAAACATAGTTAATATCAAAGATAGAATATTATCATTTGCATAACTTTCTAATCAAAATGTTTAAATTAAACACATAATAATTTAAGCAGTTATATTATCATGTAAGACAAAATAAATTAATCATGAATTGGAAACAATCTTTCCAAAATCTAGAAAATCTTTTCTTATTGTGATAAGAAATTATGTTGTTCTAGAAGAATCTAATAAACTAAGTTAATATTGAAGTACAAAACAATATTTGTTATAGATTTGAGTTAATCATAAATGACAAATGATTTGACCCCAACTCCTGCCAACGGATCCACATAAAACACCACTAGACGGATCCAACTCTACGTGATAGGCTGGTCGCATCTCACAGCTGTCTCTGCGGGGACCACATTAGAATTATCAAAGGCTTGCTTATAAATAAGCACCCTTAAGCTTTCATATTTTAACAAATCTGATAAATATTGTTTAAAACATACTCTTTATCTTTAACTATTCTTTGATCATTATAACTTTTACATAATCCAGTAAAGTATCAATTCCATTCTCTCTTAGTGAAGAACACGTTCGAAGACTATCATTCAAGTGTATTACTAGTTTAGTTGTTGCTCATCACAATTGTGCATAATCATTCCATCTTGTAAACTCTTGCGTGTTGTGTGTTGTGTATATCCAAATGTTCCTTACGATAGTGTTAAAGTATTTAGCACAAAATGCATAGAGTGTTAGATGGTTCTATCTCCAAGTAGAACCCGAGTATTTACCTTAGTCCCTGAAAAAGTGAAGCGACGTGTTTGGTTGATCACTCCGACCTAAAGGGAGCTTGTTCGACACATGCTGAAGCAATAACTCTCCAATTGGTATATACTTAGGGAGTGAGTAGAGCGAATAGAACATCGCAGCCAGAACCACTATAAAATCATTGTGTCAACGTTTTGATCCGTTCTTAACTTACTTATGTTCGATACTTTTCGTAGATTACTTATTTACTTATTGCATCGCTATCATATATACTTGTGTATATCTCTTGATTTCACATAAGTCGACAATCTAAATTTTATTTTAAAACGGTAAAAACTATTCAACCCCCCTTCTAGTTTCCACAAAGGGTTTAAATTTTAAGAGTTAAAAAAGTTTTTTTTAATAATATACAATAGCGACGACCGGGTTGGCAGTGGGGGACCGGCCAGGACGACCGACCACTGCGCCCAGCTTAAGGGTCAATGAAAAAAAGATGGAGGACTTTGTCCCACGTTGGTTATTAAGCAACTTTCCATTTCTTTACACCTTTTGTATGTGTTTGAAAAAATTATTACCAGTGAGACATTGAGTATCAGCAGTAAATGGTAGCCATGAGTAGTATTAGTTTTTTATTATAAAAATATTTGATAGTGTAGATTTAGGTATGCTTATAATGTGTAAAACAACTCTAAATGTTCAACGCTTCAAAATGTTACTTCATGGAGCGTTAAAAAATGAGCAATCCACACAAAATACATAAAGTTACTTCATGCTTGACAAATTAGTATTAAAGATCATAATTCCCACTGCTCACCATTCTAAATGCTTCACGCGAAAACACCCTTTGTATGATATGTTTTGTAAAAGTAACTGTTTGTTGTAATTGAAAATAAAACTGTAAATGTAGATGAAAATAGAAAAGAAGATCATAAAAAAATATTTTTTTAAATTAATGAAGTAGCATTTGATTTTCATATATTATAAAAAAAATCTTTATAATATCTTATAAATTTTGTCTGTCAAATAAAACATATATTTTAAATAGCTTATTTTTCATATAATAAACATAAACTTTCAGTAGTCTCGTATGTCGAACATAAAAATGTTCACAATGCTATTGTGAGATGTCTCAAAGTAGGTGTTCATTTGTATTTTAACCAACGCGAGAAGATTTTAGTAAGTAGAGATGATATTTGATTGATGAGGAGTGTATTAGTAAGAATTTTGAAGTTTCATTCGCCTTAAGAATGTATACATATTATGAGATACTGGTGAATAAGTAATTGCATCAATCCTTATAAAAAGAATATTATAATGTTGTTGGAATAAAAAGATGTATATTTTGAAGGTGTTGTGGTATAAATTGAACACTTCTCGGTCTTAAACACACCATTCCTCAACGACACATCAACTTTTCACTCAACCACCACCTCACCATCAAACAGACGTAACAAGGATTACCAAATTCACCACAATATATTTTTTTTCTTATTAAATTTATTAAATCAACAAACAGATCTTCCTCACAAGTTGATGGTCATTATCATTAACTCAACCTCTAAACGTCATCACCACATGCGGCGGTAATGTTATAAAGACAACGTGTGGCGAAGAGGGGACAACGGTTCATTGATAGCTCTATTACGAGCAAATCTAATGTTGTTTAAAGTGTGTTTGACAAACATAGTTGTAGCAGTTTTTCTATGAAAATATTTGGTAACGTAGTTGTAAGTGTAATCATAATGTGTAAAATAACTCTTAAATGCTACTTCATTGTGCGTTGGAAAATAAGCATTCCGAAAAGATAGAGAAAGTTATTTGACCTTTTCTAAATAAGCATTAAAAATCACAACGCTTTACCTTCACCGCTCGTAAATGCTGCGCGCCAAACACACCGTTAATATTAAAACACAATCTTACCAAGGGCCGGATTCACAATAAAAATAAACTACATGGACCATTTCTGAAATCTAACTCTATACCAAATTATCTAGTGTGTCACAGGCAACCAAGACCATGTGTCAAAGAATTAATAACCTGGCTACATACACACAAGTGAAATTCACACGAAATGAAACTCAAATGAGAAAAAAACAACAAATCCTATACGCTAGCTGCTGCAACCACCACCGCTAAAAAAATAAAATAAATAAAACTTTTAATCCACTCTCCAAAATAATTCCCTCAACAACACATTCACTTTCACTATCATCATCATCATCATCATCATCATCATCATATATCATATCATCAGATCCGATCACTTTCTTTTCTATCCTCAGATCTCCATCAAAACCAGATCCAAATGTTTCCGGTGACCGTACTTTTTTCCCGGTGACCGGAAGCTTTTTCCGGCTACCGGCGGTGATATCCTTTTCAGATCTTTACCGTATTTGGTTTTTGTTTAAACGGTACTTTTGTGTATTTCTAATATAATTGTTTTTGTATAATATATGGTACTGATGTTATTTTTAGACTAAGTTTATATATATTTAAATAAAAATAGTTACTTTTTGTGAAAAAATAAAAATACAAACATTTGCATGTTTAGGTAAGTTTTTCTATACTCTTTTTCTTAATTACAATAGTTAATAATTTTTGCGACAAAACTAACAATTTTTTTTTATATTTTTTAACTTTGTTGTTTTAGAGAACCGTGTACTTTTATGTCATGGACGTGTTTTTAACGTGTTTATTTTTTCCAACAAAATTATTTTCAGTTAAAAAAAGTATGTTTCTACTTGCTCTAAAACTGGTAAAACCGTAAAACCATCAAAATCGTGTTTTATTTATGGATATCCGTGTTAATTTATCTTTTTCTACTAGTAGTTGTTACGTTTCGTTTTATTTTTTATTTCCTCTCTTTATTTTAATTTAAAGAGATGACACCTTATCATAATTTAAGTACACAACTTTATCAAACTTTTATATGGAGTCAATTGTTTTATGTATTTTTTTTACCTTATCTTTATCAACTATAATTAAACACATGTATTTTATGTGGTGCTAGGTTAAACAGTTTTGACGGTATGGTGTCCAAAACTTTTCTGACGTTGAATTTACAAAATTATTTATTACGAATATTTTTAGAGTACATTCAAAACGTACTTTTTTATTATTGTTTGTACTAAAGTCTAAAAAAATTTCAACAATCAATGAGACAAGTCCCACCTTGTGTGTTTATTTAAAAAATCATTTTTTATGGCACCAAAACATACATATAGGAAAATATATAAAATCATAAATGGTGTAATTGATATTTTCTATTAAAATAAAGCAAGATTATTTTCTAACAATTAATAATCATTATAAATTATTTTTATAAGCTCACTTTTTCTTACATTTTTTATTATTTTCATATTCTAAAACAAAAAATTAATTTAATATTCAACCCCCAAAACACCCTTTTACTTTTCCCTATTCACATCTCCCAATCCCCAAGGCACATCAAAAGGTCGGTCATCTTTAAACCCAAAATTACAATCCTACCCTCCACCACGCGCTTGTATTACAATCCCACCCTCCGCGCGTAGCCTCCACCTCATCTCATGTCTTTAAACATTGGAACCAGTAGACCCCACCTCACGTAGGTCCCACCTAACCCTAAATTAAAAAACACCTCTCACCAAAAAACGAAAATCTCATGAGATATTCATCAAAGGCTATTATCACGCCACGCGTCACACACAACAAATCAAAACCATAGATCACAGGTAACACGGGCAGCCTGCCCAGACAGCAAACAAATCAAAACTGCCCGTCAGATCATAGGTCAGGAAATAATCAACGGTCAAGATCTCATCACGGTCAGATCTTATCGCCTTTAAGAACCAACCCCAACCCCTTCAATCTTCGCTCAGTCTCAAACCCTAGATCATCATCATCATCGTATTCATCACCCCTATCATCAAATTTATACAAATTATTAACTTTTAAATATATAGATACAATTTTCGTATATCTATATATTTCTTTAACCTATGTTTCCGAATAGGTTGTTGAGATGTCAACGGTGTTAGCAAGCCGTAATAACCACCATCATCATAATCATCAACAATCATATATGGGTGAAATACCTAATTATATGAACATGAACCCTAACCCTAAACCTAAATCGAAGAAAATTAAACATTTTTCGAACCATCATAATCAGGTGGTGAAAAAGGATTCTGCAGGTGACGCATATTCGTTTAATCAAAGGCCCGTTGAAAATAGCATCAAAAACGGGTTTAATTGTGGGGGTTATGTTAGTTATAAGGTGGGTTCTTGTTCGAGGTCCGAAATTAACGAGCTTCGAAAGAAGCTCGTTTTGGATCTCGAACGGATTCGAAAGCTAAACGATCGGATTCAATCGGGGGAGTTTGGGTTTTCGAACCCTCCGAATAATCCGAGATCGGTTAATGGGAAGTTTAAGAAAGGGGGGAATAAAAGACCCCTTTCGAGTTTTCAAGATTTTCGAGATGTTCGAGAAATGGGTAATAATGGGAATGGTGGAATTGGTGGGGGGTTAATGGATGAGGAGATGACGAAAAAGTGTAAACAGCTTTTGACGAAATTAATGAAGCATAAACTGTGTTTTTGGTTCAAGGCTCCTGTTGATGTTGTTGGTTTAGGGTTACATGATTATCATCAGATTATTAAAAGGCCTATGGATTTAGGCACGGTTAAGTCGAATTTGTCGAAAGGGTTTTATTCGAATGTGGGCGATTTCGCGGCTGATGTGAGATTGGTTTTCGAGAATGCGATGTTGTATAATCCTAGAACTGATGAGGTTCATGGTATGGCTGATCAGATGTTGAGGATTTTCGAGGATTTGTTTAGACCCATACAAGCTAAATTGCCGAAAAACGAAAGGGTGGTTAATGAGAGAGTTGGGAATGTGACGAATGCGAGGGTTTTTGATGTGGCGAATGATAGAGTTGTGAATGTGAATGTTAATGATGTGGTGAATGATGTAGTGAATGAGGTTAATCGTGGGAATGAGTTTTCGGCTGTGGATGAATTGGATGGGAGTTCGTGGGATGATATTCAGACACCCGAGAGGACAAAAAAGGCGAAAACTAGTGGTTTTCCGGTTGCGAGTAAGCAGATACATTCGACTTCTTCCAATGCGGTTAACGCGGTTATCCCGCCTGTTGTCCATTCGCCTGTGAGGATGCCGTCGAGGACGCCATCGCCAATGCAGGTTACAGAGCCTGTGAAACCGTCGAGCACAATGACGAGAACAGTATTGCCGAAGCTGCCAAAGCCGAGGGCCAAGGATCAGAATAAGAGGGAAATGAATATGGAAGAGAAGCAGAAATTGGGGTTGGGGTTGCAGAGTATGCCACCTGAAAAGATGCCTCAATTGTTGCAGATTATTAGGAAGAGGAATGATCAATTGGCGCAAGAGGGGGATGAAATTGAGCTTGATATTGAGGCGTTGGATACAGAGACACTTTGGGAGCTTGATAGGTTTGTTACGAATTGGAAGAAGTTTGTGAGCAAGACGAAAAGACAGGCTCTAATGGTTAATAGCGCTTCGGCTGTTCCCGCGCCTAGTGTTTCGGCTGACATTGATGATGTAAGTGTTTGGATTGGTGCTTAAGTTCTGTTTTTTCGTTGTGTGTTTAATTTTGGTTGCTGAACTAGTGATGTTTGTTGCTAATTTAGGTACCTATGAGCGAAAAGATTGATGGGGTGAAGAAGAATAAGAAGGAAGCAGGGGAAGAAGATGTCGATATTGGTGATGAGATGCCCGAAAGTAGTTTTCCACACGTCGAAATTGAGAAAGATGATGGTGGTGGTGGTCAAGGTCAAGCTGCAATAGGAGGAGGTCAAGGGAATAACGACAACAATGCGAGTAGCAGTTCAAGCGGTTCTAGCAGCTCGAGTAGTAGTTCATCGTCATCAAGCGGTATGGAATCTTGTCTTGCGTTTGAAATTGGCTGAGAACTGAGGCTGTCGGGAGATTGAATTGCTTATGAGATTGTTTTATATGTGTTTACAGATTCAGACTCGGGGAGTTCATCTGGGAGTGATTCTGATGCAGATGAAGCACAATCGTGACCTAACACAGTTGGGAGAACAGAACCAAACTTGAGCTCAATCAGGGAAAGCCGCAAGCTCGAATTACAAATGCCATTGCAGGATCCGGTTTGATGATGGGTTAAAAAGAGACAGTCGCTTTGGAAGAGCAAGAAGTCCGATACGTGGAAGCGCCAATGAGATGATATAATGCGAAAAAGGAGATAGTGAGAACCCTTGTGATTGGGGTTTGATTTAGGTCTAAACTTAGAATGTTATTTATTTATTATGTTGTTAATCCTTTTGTTAATGGTTTTTGGGGGTTGTTGCTGACATTTATATAATAGGAAGAAGAGGTAGAAGATGAGATAGTTAAGAGAGGATGATCTTGTGTGTACATATGACCAACAAGACAAAAGTCTAGTGTAGTTTTAAGTAATCAAACCATGAATGATTTTCTTGGCTAAATTCTAATTTATTCTTTGTTGAATGTCTACTTCTATCATGGTCAAAAGACAAAAATGGAAATGGTTTGGAAATGTAAATCATGGCTAAATTCTAATTTATTCTTTGTTGAATGTCTACTTCTATCATGGTCAAAAGACAAAAATGGAAATGGTTTGGAAATGTAAATCATCCCTTTTGTTTCGTATTTGAATTGAACAAAGAAAAAAGTATAGTATATATTAACAAAGGCATAAGAAGCCTAATCTAGAAGGTGGGTGAGCATGTTGGGGGCAGATGAGTATAAAAATCCCCGTATCCAAAAAAAATATTAAAAATATTTTTTCGATACTTAGTATTACGAGGCAGGGGATTTTGGAGGGGTATGAATTTATACTTTTCCAAAGTTGCATACATTAATACACATGTTTCATCACATTATTTTAGCTTTAGAAGACGGTTTTCTTATGATTGAAAAAAGACAACTAGGATTTGCATACTGTGGACATGTATGCAAGTTATGATCTCTTTCTTCTACATGTCATTTTGTATGACTGACATATATGGACATGTAAGCACAGTTCTTATTTGCTACAGAATTAAGATCTTCTGATCCTATGTAATAAATCTAAAGTTGATAGTTTTGGTTGGTCCATAAGCTTTTAAGATTAGATAGCAATAGATTGTGGAATTTGAAGTTGTTTGAGACCAATGAGAAAAGGCTTGTAGGTTTCTGTTGACCCTGAATAGGTCAACAAGTATTGACTTGTGGTAGGTGGTTGATCCAAGCAACTAACTTAATTGATATTTGTTCTAAGAAAAGAGCTTTCAATAGCAAAATAAGCAATCATCTTATTTAATCTTTTTCTTTTAGCAGTTTTAATGAAAAGAAACACACTGAGTTTGGCTAGTTTTGAGATCATAACATCCAAAATGATCCCTGACTTCTAGCAGCTTTCGGGACTCATCAATTTCACATGCATACAATAACCCATAACAAATATAACCAGCACAATAGCAATTCTTGAAGTAACTGAGTTATTGTTTAATTTAAAAATCTAACGCATACATCAAAACAATGTTTAAAGTTACACGTTACAGCAGAATATAAAATAAAAGGTTCTTGTAAATCAAAAAATAGGAGAAACTTGCATAGATTACTCCACACGCCACTCAAATGGAAGTCGTCCCAGCAAAATTTTCTGAAGGTGTAGTTTCTTAGTTTGCTGCATCTCCAACAGAACGCTTCGAAAAGTTTCTTTTTACACCAAAACTAAAATCTTCAGAAAAACCTACTCTTGCTTCTTCAAATCAAGAAAAGCTTTACCAATTTGTTTTTCACAAACCGAATGGACTTCAGAGTCTAAAGACTTGAGAAACTTCGTGGATAATTTGAGGGTGCTTATTATATGAAACATCCTACCACAAAATCTACGAACTTCAGCCCTCCTGGCTTGCTTTTCAGGCATACTTGTCACGAGTTCCTTGATCAAAACACAAAGTTCAGAAAGATGACTACTTAGCATCTTCTTTCCCGGGACCACAGTACCTTCACTTTTGTTGACAGACACAAATGGCTTCAATGCTTCCAAGAGTAAATCAAGTGCTTCAACTTGCCTAAACTTTGACTTTGCAGTACTGCATTTTTCAACAAGCAGCCCAAAGTACCGTTCACCTACCCAAGCACATCTTCTAATGATTTCTTTCAAAAATTGGGGTTTAAGCTGAGAGTTTTTCCCATCGAAATAAGCCACTATAGCACTTTTTAATATATCAAACACCTTTTCCTTGTCCTCTTCTGAAAAGTTTCCAGAATCAATGATCTTCAGAATCCAATAAGTTGAGTTCTGAGCAAGATTGACAATTTTTCTATATCGCTGAAAGGATGCAGACTGTTTCTTCTTTGATGGAGTAATGGCTGTTTTCTTTTTCTTGAATGGTTTTGCTGCTAATTTCAGATTCTTTTCCAGTAGTGGCTCGAGCATAGACAGTTGCAAGGATTCACCTTTGGGGTAGTGTTTGGCTTTGAGTATTTTGTTTTCCACAATTTTACAAATACGGTCACCAAGCTGGTCACTGCCTTCAGTGGTATGCGGGTTCACAAATGCCTGACAAAGATTTGAGTATACCTTCAACACTTGTGGTTTACCTGCATGACATGTTAACCTTTTTAAACATATGATTCAGGTATATTTAAAATTTAGAAAACAATAAATTTAACAAAATAAGACTTGCCTTGATTCTCATGAAGGTAAATTTCCAGCAATGAAAGTACACGAAGTTTGAAAAGCACAAGCTGAGAATCAGCAGTATCACCACCACCAGCTTGGTTTCTTTTTTCTTTAAAGATTTGTGCAAGATACGAATCCATTCTGAACATAGCTTCATCATCCATTCCACCATCAGAATCGTCATCTGAATTTTCTTCACGAGATTCTTTAACTACAGTTCCTTCAGAGTCTTCAGACTGTTCATCACCATCACCAGTATTATCACCTGTCTCTGCTTCATCAGAATCCTCCGCTTCTTCGATATCTAGAAGATCATCGTCATCAGTATCATCATCATCATCTTCACTGTCCGTCTCTTGACGTCTAGCTGGTTTAAGGTCTTTCTTTATAACCTTCAACATCCTCAGTAGACCGTCATCCGTCACATTATCACTGTAGTATTTAAAAACCTACAAAACAAGGTGACAATAAAGAAATCTTGAGATTATATATCTACAGATACAATAAAATGAGAAGATATACGACGTCCCATATTGTTACATGATGTCAGAGAAAAAAAATCCTGGACGCGTATATAGGTGTTTGGTGTGGGCCAGCCACAACTTTTGTAGATAGCCAGATTAAGAGATTATGACTTAGTGGATGGAAGACCGAACTTTTGGCTAAAAAACCAAGCTTCTCAATTATTAACCATTAGGTTTGTAGTTACATACAAATAAAACACACAAAATAAGTTCACACTATTTAGCCAAAACCTGTGTTATAAAAGGTACCTGCTCAATGGCAGACCGCATAGGAGCTGACGACTGTGGAAGCAATGAGAGCATTGTATCCACAAAGACATCCATCAATTCAGGTTCTTCATCCCCATTTGGTTCATCGTCTGAATCAAGAAGATCAGGTGATGGGAAAAACTTCTTGCAGCATATTATAATTTCAGATGTAGCTTCAGAGAATTCCCCTGGTCTGAGTAAGAGTTGGAGTAGCAATTGGATGAGCAAGTACCTCAATGCGTGTAATCTGTTAGCATCCGCACTCATCCCACAATTCCTTTCCTGCCATCATTTAAGAAGTCAAAGACATGTTATATTATACCCTGATAGATACGTTTTACTAAAAATGAGCAGGAACGGTAATTCTAAATTCTCTTAGTGACACCAATTTCATACCGCATAATAAGGGGGTGTATGGATGTACATTATCAAAGTCTAGTTAGAATAAAGTGATTTTAATTTAAATAATTTAATTAAAAAAGTAATAATTACAACATAATTAAAGGCACCTCCAAACACTATCTTATGCAACACGTTTTATACAGTAGATTACCTAATTCTGATTAATTTATTTCAACACACACATCATAACACCCCACCACTCTAACTACATGCAATGCAACCAGGACATGAAGATATATCAAAAATTCCAATGAATTACCTCTCGGGAAAGCTGAGTTTCCATTTCTTGCAATTTCTTGAAGGCATTTTCGTCCTCATCACTTAACGACCTAAAGAGAGAAACTGAAGGAATGTTGCGTAAAACACTAAGGAATCGCATAAAGTACGAACCAAGATCATTAGCCTCAAGACCACTTGCTACAGCATGAGGCCCTTCTCCTTTCTGAGCGTTTGCCAACAGTAACTGGAGCTGCTCAATACACATCCTGCAAAGAGAGCTTGAAGTCGCTGCTTTTGGCCATCTAAATTTCTCTTGTAGTTCAAAAGAAGTCACTTCGGTCCCAAGTGATGAAGAAAACAAACCCTGAACTGCCAAAAACTTTAAGATTTCTTTTTGAACACGAAACTTTTCTTCATTATCAAGCTTTGAATTTTTCAAAACACCCGGGATGGAGTCCACAACCCAACTTTTCAAAAATTCAGAAGTCCCAAGTGTTCCAGCAAACTCCTTCTCCTCGATCGAACCAATTTCTGAATTATCATCGGTTGTTTGGCTTTGATCTGACGGTTCTTCTGATGCAGAGGTCACATCAAGAAACATGTCCATTAAGTTTTGAATAAGAAGCATGCAGCCCAGTTCAGAATTAAAACCAGACATCAAAGATTTAATGGTTTTAGTCCTTGTAATGCTATCGAATTTCCCGTTAGTGTGTTTCTGAAGAGCCATTGTAACCGCCACACGTCTACCATCATCAAAAGTGACCCAATTCAACAATTCTTTTAGAAAGGATTCTGCAACTTTGTATAGCCAAGATTCCTTTGTAGAGAGAATATCCACTAGACATTGGATAATTTTATAAGATAAAACAACTGGAATGCATGAAACAGGTAATCTTGGCAAAATGAGAAGTATAACATCAAATGCCAAGTGTTTCCGATCATGTGATGACAGAAGAAGTGATCCTTCAATAATAATCTCCCAGAAATTTTGCAAGTTTTGATGGATATCTTCGTCTAACGAACTTGATTTGCGATTCTTTTTGTGTTTCTTTGATGAATTTAATCCTGTTGCCGAGTCAGCATGTTGTGGTACAACATCGGGTAAAAGACTATTCACCAAAACTGGCCACACACCATGAACTCGAGGCTGACAAAATGTTGACTCCTGGAGAATCAGATAAACAAAGATTAGAAAAGACAAAAAGGGTTAATACTGGCACAAACTATAACATTTCACTCCATTTACGGCTTTAACTCTTAACTTTTAATATATTTATACAACCAAGCCTTCATTACTTAATTGATTAATACTCTTAACTCAGGTTGTCCGTCTAACCCCTTAACTTGTTTTATATACAGTGAAATTGCCAAAAACTTGGAAATAAAGGGATGAGGACTAAACCATTGCGAAGAAAGTTTAAGGGTTAAACCATAAACTGAGTGAAAATTTGAGTCAAACGCTTATTAACTCAATTAGAAATCACAAAGCGAATCATAATAGCAATACATTATTAATCACCTTTAAGCAATTTGCAAGAGAGGATAGATGGTCAGCAGAAAACATTGTGTTCGAACTGTATGGATCAGGCAAAAGCTTCCCAAACACTTTGTTATCAGCAGATATTTTTTCTCTCAGTTTAAGAGCTAGAAGTAACGCATCAGGATTTCCAGCTTCAATCGCTCCTTCAAACCATTCAAGTAGACCGGGAGCTTCAAGGACTTGTGTCAAAACAATTTCAACAGGTAACTGCAATCCAAAAGAAATTAGTTCGAACAGATAATTCAATGCACTTTTAATAATATAAACTGACTAAATGCTAGAAACAGAGCAACTAAAAGCATATGCTTCTAGGGGAGAGAACTGAAGCGGGAGAAACTTGACAACAACAACAACATACCAAATCCCGCCGGAGCAGGGTACGGGAGAAACTTGACAATCAGTTTAAACCGTTGCCAGTTAAACATTACAGTTTCTTAAACATATCAGTGTATAACAAATGTTCTGTGTACCTGAATTGAAAAATCATCCGACTTGGATCATAAATAAATTTTTCAACTTGTTTTAGTTGCAGAAGAAAATCCAAACTGTTTTATTCTTCAATAATAAGATATAAAAAAACCTTTAGTCATATAAATTATCTAGTTGCTTAAAAGAATAAAAATTGCTTGACTCGATACAGTTTATTACACCTTCGAACAGCACAAATTTATTTTTGATACTCATACACTCAACTATTAACACTGGTTCTTTGATTATAGTTAATATCACAACACTGGTTTCAAGATTCACATACAAACACTCCTAAGTTAATACTAAAAACTTCTAATGGGGTATTAGCTTTAAGCCTGCGTTAAACAAATGCATTTAAGTACTTATTACCTGTCTACATTTAATCATAATTAATTGTTTAAGATGCAAAACAATACCATACATCAGTTTAGTGTTTGATCATTGTTACCTCTACAGACCAAAAACACAATATACTCTACCCCAAATGTGTTGTAACCACCAAAGGCGATAACTGACCAACACAAAGTAGCAAACTAATATTGAACAACCTTCAAAAGTAATGAGTTGGTTCCAACACACATCATCTCACCAGTGATATTAGCATGACACCCATAAATGAACCCCAATCCCATGCAACTATCGGGCATCGGCCTTGTGCAATACTTGTCAGCAGCAAATGATTTATCCAATTACAAATAGTAGTAATTGAGGGAATAATGATTTTTTCTGCATGATTTCCTACTAACCAGGGTCCACTTGCAGTGTCTCACTAAACATCATCAGTGGGACAATATGTTTTAGAACCAACTCAATATATGGGAAGGCTTTTTAAGGTTTAGTTTACTACTTTCCGCTAGATGGCTATTCCCACAGAAGCTACAATGCACTTGGTGCTGACCCACTAGGTTTTAATTTATATAAATAAAAGTATTCAATCAAGCACAGCTAAAACTATAAATATTTAGATATGGATTAAAAACGAACAGTACGAGCATAACATAACAGGATGTAAATGAATCACAATTAACATATGCTTCAAAGCTCAATCACGATTAGAAGTTCATAACACTAATTTTAGAGTTTTTGTATGTAAACGTTTAAACTGATTATGCAAAATGGTACAAAATAGTGTTTGGCTGTGATTTTTCTAACCAGTTATTCGAGTCTTTGGCATATCTGATTATTTCAGTAACTAATTAACATAATGCCAAAAAGTACATGTTCTATTTTTGTTGAAATACAAGCTCTAAAAACTTCCTACAGAAGTGATATCATCACATATAGTCAAATACTTCGAAACCGTTATACAGCATGTCTCAAATTGTGTATCATAATGTTATACTCCAAAGTTTAAAGATTAAGTTTTGGTCTTTTAAAGAGTTACCTTTTCACTTAATTGCAGGATAACCACCACAGCAGGCTCCTGAAGGTACCTTTTCTTGGCGGCTAGCGAAATAACAGAGCTAGTGAACTCTTTGACAAGCTCGGAATCAGAAAGACTTTGTTCTAGTCTTCCTGATCGTGCAAGTGCCCCATAAGCAAACAAACGACCCAAAAGACAATCTTTAATTTCCTGCATATACATAAATAAATATGAATATCTTCGAAAAGGCGATAACTTGAGATGTTCACAACTTTGAAAATGAGTGATATCCCACCTGACCCTTCATAGAGGAAGAAACTTCCAATAAGTCAACAATTAGTTTCAAAAGCGAGTCGATTGCGATATTGGAAACTGCACCAACTAACATAGTCAAACCCAACGCAAATCCTTGTCTTGCACACTGCAACAAATTTCCAACAGCACAATGCTCACAAATAAGTTAATATTGACACATCTATCTTAAGGGTTAGTTGCTTGAAAATGTATTATCCGTCATACTAAAAACTTCGTTTTGTATGTAGCAAACATCTTCAAAACTGATAATCATAACTATATTGTTTTCAGCTACCTTTTTGCTGTCGTGGCATCCATAAAGCAATAAATTACGAGTTCATTACATACAAAATGAAGTTATTTAGTACCAACAGCAAGTTAACAGCATTTTCCAGCAATTCACCGATCATAAACATTGATACCTCAAAACATAAACTAAACCAAACAAAAAACCACACCTCGCGTGAAGACGAAACACCACGAATAAGCCTCCTAACCGCATACCTAACACTGGGTGCACAATTATTCAACCCATCATCCTTGTCCGCTTCCAACTTGAACCCACCACCGTCAACCTCGTCTTTCTTCTCCATCAAATCATACGCCTTTTGAACCTCAATCAACTCACTCACCAACCTCTCCGCCGCAGCTTCCCTCACCTCAACTTCCTTATTCCCTAAATCCTTAAACACGCCAATATGAAACTCCGGCATACTACTAATCCTATTCTCAACCTCCATATTTCCTACATTAACCTTAACTTCTCCGTTTTCATCCGAAACAACAGACTTATTCTTCTTCTCCTTATCTAACGCTTTTCGCTTCTTTTTCCGCTCCATCGGAGTCTCGTTATCGGTATTAGTCTTAACTTTATCAATCTCCCCATCAGTTTTCTTAATTTTTTTCATTTTTTTCTCTAAATGCTCACTATAAGCCTTACTTTCATCAACTGTATCTACACTATCTGAACTTCTCTTCTTACTCCCCATTATCACAACAACTTTTTTAACAGATTTAACAAACTATCTGTTCATAAGAATTAAAAAATGTAAGGATTGAATAAAGTGATTAGTGATAATTAAATGAGTAAAATGATTGTGAATTAGATGAAACTGACCTTAATTTGATGTGAATTTGAGATGAAATTAGGGTTAGGGTTTTGATAAACCCTAAATAAATAAATATTTGTAATGTTTGGTTGCTGTTATGGATATCGGCAAAATGATGCCCTAGTTTGTTTTACAAGAAGTTAAACTTTCAGTCCTTGTGGTTTTAAGAAGTTGCAAATACGGTATAAAGTAATAAGTGGGAAGTAGGAATGTCATGGTAGAGATGTTAGATGTGATATTTGGATGATTTTGGTTGATGTGAATGACAGGATTTGGTTGATTGGGAAAGTTGATGAGGAATGAAAAGTGATTGTGTTTGGATGGTTAGGGGTGAGCAAAACAGACTGCGAATCGGACTGGACTGAGAAACTGGCTTGAACCGGACCGATCGGATCGGACCGAATCTATTTCGGTCCGGTATCAGTCCATCATTTTCCTTACTTTCGGTCTTCGGTTCGGTTCGGTCTTACGAAAAAACCGGCAATTATGTCTTGTTGGACCGGAACGGACCGACCCGGACCGGACCATTTCGGCCCGGTCTCCAGTCCGGTGTTTTGGACCGGACCCTGGGATGAGGAGTGGTATGGAACTTAGGTGGCAAGAGTGTTGAATGTGTGAAGTATTGTCGATTTGAAATACGTAAAAGAAATATCGGTTGATAGGTTACGATTTTATGCAAGAGAGTTAAAAAGTAAAATGTATATAAAGTATTTTCACGCTAGTTGAACCGTGTTCAATAGACTCCCTGTTTCGCTCATCCCCTTCGTCAGCCGTTGGATCGAAAGATGAAAGGTGACAAACTTGTAATTAATAAAAAACGGAGAGCTACTTTTGTTTTTCATGTTATTTTTCTGAAGAGTATGTCAGGTGATTTTTTAATGTATTTTCTTTTAATTGTCATGTGTTTGTTTATTATTATTTGGGCGGATCATTGATGAACATTAGAATTGATGAACATGTTTTTATAATCATTCAGATTGACAATGATTGATGAATATTAACACCAATGAACATTCAGAGCATCATTGATTAAATTTAATTGATAAACATTCAGACCATGATTGATGAACATTCCAACCATGACTAATGAACCTTTATTAATAAAGACAACGATTAATGGACATTAGTCTAAATCACTTTTTGTGCTTCGCATAGTCTTCGTTGTTGTTGGTCATCAAAGTTAAAAGTTTTGTTCATCACAATCATGTTGTTCTTCAATATAAAAAAAACCTTGTTCATCACATTTCCGTTGTTCATTAAAGATAGAAGTTGTGTTCATTACATTTACCTTGTTTATCAAAGTAAAAACTTCAAAAATCAGTCTTACACAACAATGTTCTCACTTTTAAGGGCCCGTTTGGTTTGTGGATGGGTTTTGTATTAGGATTTGAATTTGAATTTAAATTTGATTTAAGATTTGAATTTGATATAAGAGAACGAAAATAATATTATAAAAGATAAACTATTATTTTATAAATAAAATATTATTATAAATATAAAAGTCAGAAAAATAAAAGGACATAAATGTTACACGTCTCATATCAAAAAGAATACAAATTCTTTTTATTAATTTCAGTCATTCACCTATCTTTGATGCAAGCTCATTTTTTTGGATTAGAGTGGGCCCTTTTTAAAGTATCTTTCCAACCAAACACTTAATTTATAGCTAAACCCAAACTTTGGAGGTGATCCCCCTACACCAAACGGCTCATAAAAATTTACCCTATATAACAATTCACAAATGGTCGGTGCCACAATGGGCTGCCATTTTCTCTGTGGGCTACTCAAGGCCCTTTTTCTCTTGCTATCCAGGTTCATTTTTTATATAACTGTTTCTATGATAGTTCTTGATTCATCAAGTTCCACCGCTTCTTCTACTGCGCCTCACCTCCTACCATAAATGAAATTCTTAGGTTCAAACTGTGATTTCAGGTGTTTTTTTTAATTTTCTTAATATGTTTGATGAATTAATGTTACAGTTTTTTTTCCGGCGATAATGATGTAACAGACGGTGCTGAATCAAGCGGCGGTGGTGGTGGTCCCCTGTACAGGATCTTTCGAAGCTTACAACGGAAGGTATGGTTTACCTTTCTGCTTAAAATTATGTGTCAGATTAGTTTATTTTGCAAATCTCCCTAAATAACCCTAACTAAAAATTAAATTTTATCAAAATTGAATCTACTTAGAATTTGTTTGATGATACAAGTACCAAAAGTGGGCCTTAATCTTCTTTGAATTAATCATGGAGGGCCACTTAAATTTGAGAGCACCTGCGATAGAGAAACAAAAAAACATGGAAAATTTTGTCACAAAATAACAAAAATAATGGAAAGTCATATTTCCTTTAGCAGCAACATAAAACTTCTTAGGGGCATCTGTCTAAGCTTATTTTTGTGGGCTTAAGGTTTATCAATTTGATACGTACACTAAAAAAAGCGTTGTTTAGAAGTATCTGTAATGGGATTAAAAGAATCTTTCAAAAAGGTTGGAAAGAATGGGTTAATATCATGTGTTTACTTCATAAATCCATGTGCCAAAAAGCACAAAATTATAACATAGTTTTCTGAGAATGTGTTATCTGCTATTTCTAGGATTCCTTAGAGCCATACATGAGCAAGGGGTCTCTCGAGGTGCACCGGGTAGAGCATCACCGCAGCTGTGTGGAAACTTTGAACATAATGTTGCAGCTCAGGTTTCGATTCTTATTGGTTGCTATGTTATTTTGAGCCAATTAGATGAATTTATTCGAATCATTATTTCATGATATGTACTTTTCAGGTATTGAATCATGATTTTTTCTGGGAATCCAAGCAATCAGGAGGCGGTAATTTACCAACATTAGGCCTAATGCAGCAGATTGAAAATGATTTTGGTTCCTAAAACACTAGGAGGTAACTTCACAGTCTTGATCTATTATCATTAATTTATTGTTATGGATTATTTATGTTTATAGTGAATGTTCTTCCACGACTTGCTGGGTGCCTTTGTGCTACAATATGATGTTAACCCTTTTCGATGGGAACCTAAAGTTATCGCGTGTGACTAGAACAAAACAACGATATCGCGTGTTCGACAAAGGCATTGGGCTCTTGGGTTATCCTTTATTGTAAGTTCACTTTTTAACAATGTTATATATACTAAACGTTTTACTCCTTTATTTTTTTTTTAACGACAACTTTTATTAAGCTAGCAAGGAGCTAGAAAAAGAACATTACAAAGAAATTAAATTTGGGGATTTTAACCAGCACTCCTAAGAAAATTTCCTATTACATCTACTATTGCACCAAGAAAAAGATCTAGAAATAATCTCGTCATGGATCTCTGACCTCCTTGGAACCAAAGTATCAAAAATGAGCCGGTTCCGAAACACCCATATATGCCACCAAGCAACGAAGAAAACGCCCTCTAACATAAGTTTAAGCTTGGACGGCAGTTGTGTTACTCATGCGATGAGGATTAAGCGTATCAATTTAACCCAATATGGAAATGTGCCGAGTGTTGTGATCGAGAACATAGTCTTATCGAAGTCAACTGACTTTACATGTATCACGAAAAACGCCATGTCGTGTTATGGGCCAATATGAGTTTGGGAACATCAAACATGGGTCATCCCGGTCTTTGGTTGGCTCGCATTGAACCATCCACTTGACCCATCTTTAATGCTATCTGGAAAAGTTCAACTCGACCCATTACATAACGTATATTTACCCAAGTTGACCCTTGTTTGACCATACAGGTCCAATTCGCCAGGTCTAAAGTGAAATGTATTCAGAAAAATATTAATATCTATTAGTAAAATGGGTTTATTAAAGCCTCTTTTTCCTTTTTCTGTGAAGTCGAAAAAGCAGCATAAACAATTGGCTTAAGGGGTGTTTGTTTCGGCTTATATAGCGGGCTTATGGCTTATGTGGTTTTCGGCTTATATTTCATAAGTTCACTTTTTGTGGC
>BQNB010067255.1:0-32505 GCA_026074375.1 Tanacetum coccineum | reverse complement strand
CAAGGCCCATTCTCAAGTACATAATTCATTCCCTCCACAGACCTAAATTTTAAAAAATACAACCCACATTCATTAGTGATTATTTCAGCTAACTGATGAGCTCTCCACATTCTTCTTAAATGTCCTGATATCTCAGCATAACTCATTTTCAATCCTACAAAATACCCTACAAGAGTTAAATCCCATTTCTTACTCCCCTCTTCTAACAAGGGATCCATATCAACAACATTATTACCCTTTTCATTTACCCTAACAGGAATCTTAGATAGCTTATTACTACCACTAGCAACCATACCCTGCATAGTACTAACAAAGGACATAGGCTTCCTTACACTAGCACTATTAAGCATATCAGTATCACAAGCTACCCGCATCTCTAATTCCCCTATCCTTCCTACTTACCTCATTTAAACTAGGCCAAACCCTTTCACTTGAAGCCCCATTCCCCTTATCCTTATTACCTTCACTAACAACCTTAAAACCATGATTAAGTATAGCATTCTCAGCAAAAGAAACAGGTATATCACCAATATCATTGTTCTTATTAGCTAATTTTTCAAGCTTTTCAATATTTTTAGCAACGTTACCCTGAAAAACATTACATACCTCATTATCCTTCACAAAGACATCATCTCCTACTTCCTCTACCTCATTAGAATCCCAGAAATCTACAACATCTTCTATCCTAGACCTACCTATACCACTATTACTTCCAACACTATCACCAAGTTCATCCCCAACCATCTCATCTTCTTCTCTAACATCAGACCCATTACTAACATCATCATACTCTATATCTTCAACAATCTTCTTCAAAACCCTACCCTTAGAACCCTTCTTATTAATTTTCCTACCACTTCCCAAAGCCGGCTTAAAGATGGAGAGTTGTGGCTTCTTGTTCATCTTTCACTATCTGACCTTTCATTTCAGGTTCTCTTCTCTTAGTCTTCCATGACCAAAGTATACTTAGGAGCTAATTTAATCTCACTATTAACACCTCTAGTAGCACGTTTGGGTTTAATTACATCATCAGTACCTCTAGGAGGAGGGACCGAATTAGGGTTTTTTGGATCTAGGTCTCTCATGTTGAAAAACATAAGAAACCACTATAACATAAAGCAATTTCGTAAAAAAGAATTAAACGAGACAATAACACAAGCAACTCCAACAGTCAAATAAAATGGAATTTAAAGAAAACGGAAACGGGGTGAAAAAATTGGTATGAAAATGAATGGATTGAAACGAAGAACACAAATCTCTTATCCAAAATCAAAAATCATGGCTACTCAGGCGGCCTTTGCCCGACCCACCCGCTTCGTTCCCCCTATCCCAGCACAACACAATGCAAATAAATTTCGCCATACTACAATCCAATCCCAATACCCGCTCCAATTGACAAGTAGTCGTCGACGTACTCCGGTCGGCTTCCCTGGATGCAATCTGACCCCTAGGCACCGCACCTGCCGGACCCCCCCCCCCACCGGCATCCGCCTACAACCTCCCACCTCCACTCTCCGTCTACACCCCACCCACCCATCACCACCCCCAAAAAAACTCATTCACCAGCCCACCCCTGTCCTCCTTACCACCACCCCTCGCCCGCCGCTCACAATCCTCCCCCAACCGCGCTCCCCACCCGCTCCCCAGCGGTACTCCCCAATTCTAAAAAAACCTTATATCCACCCCGCCCACCACAACAATCCACCCCCCCCCCACCCCTGACATCAAAACACCACAGCCTCCCCGCCTCTGTCCCCCCGCCATTAACCCGCTCCACTCGCCACCCCCAGATTCAAACCCACGCCTCCCTGGATCACTCAGGACCAAGAACAACGTACCTGAACAACTTGGCTTGTCAATTACCCAACCACCCAAACCCAGCAAAAAAAAATGAATATTACACTAACCATTCACCGCTCGCCTAAACTAATCCTGCCCACGCACCTGAGCGCAAACACGTCCAACGTGGCTACCCCCACGATTAACCAAGTCCATCCCCCCCAATACCACGCAGACACTCCAGTCAACATAGAGGGCTGTTCACCACCCCCAACCCGCAATGTGACAACGCCCACAACCAGTGCTCAAAACCCACAAAATTAAATAAAACCCCCCCAACTGCAAACCCCAACAAACGCACAGCAACCCCCCTATCCCCCTTAAAACCAACATAAACACCCCCATCACCAATACACTATACACCCACCCTCGTATATCACCACATATTTCCCACTGCGACCAACCCCACGCAAACACTGAACGCTCACCCCTATCGCACTCACCAAACCAATCACGCACACACAACACTGATAAAACACAACCAAACAACCATCGTTCGGCCCCCCCCCCCCCGCACGCCACTACCCCCCACTAATAACAGATCCTAGTACTAAACCCAACCTCGCAAAACGTAGAACTCCCACGCCCCACGCAGGGGGTGACGGTAGATCCGACACTTATGCCCCACCTGTTTCAAACAACAAGTAAGTACTCTTGAAATAATTGATAAAGCTTTGAATAGTGTACACAACTAACTTTACAAAACTAACTATGACTACCCATATCTACGGATAACCGCAAACATAAAGTGGGTAAAAGACACCCCCCCGAAGTGCTAGGGTTTATCAAGATCCCAATTGCTGCAATACCCCTACAATAGATTATACTTAAACAAACAGAAGCTCAAACAGTGTGGATGCGTACATTGTGACAGAAAAAAGAAAAGGAATTTCACCGTCCAACAAAGGTCCTTATAATAGTGGTCTATTACTGCAGTCAGCTACCTTCGGCCGCCAACCTTCTAACAATAATAAAGATCTCCCATCAAAAACGCTTAAGCTCTCACACCCACCTTACCAGAACTAAAAATAAACAAAAACCAAAACCACCAAACCCCAAAACAAACCTAAAATTCCTGATAACCACACTACACTGCAGGCTCCTTCAACCACTACTAATAAATACCTCCAAAAAAACCCAAAAACCCAAAAAAGATTGAACCCCCGTCACAAAACAACAACAGCTAGAATACAACCTAACCCCCCAAGCAAGTTTATAATTATGAGATCGATTTAGTAGGCCTAGCTATACCAATGACGCCCCCAACCACCCCCGAACCAAACCGAGCACCACCCCACAAACCCCCCCCCCCCAACACCCTACCCCCCCCTCCCAGCCACGGCAGTCGCCGACCAGTAACCCGTACCGGACGGTGGCAAGCCCCCCCCCCCCCCCCCCCTATTCCCACCCCCCCCCAGGCCCCCCCCCCCCCCCCCACACAGATAGGCCGCTTCTCTCGCAACGGAAACCCCCGCCCGTCAGCCCACCCCCCCCTCCTCGTTACCAAAAACGTCCAAACCCAACCCAACCCCCACCAGTCGACCAAAACCCCACCTACTCACTCTACACCGCCCCCTCCTTATCCCCTCCCGACGCACACCCAACTCACCAACCCCCTCACCGCCGCCACCCTCCCCCTCGCCCGGCTCCACCCCTGAACCCGCCCCCCCCCACCGGTCCCTCCCCTCCCACCCCCACGCACACGAACCTCCGCCCCCACTCCCTTACAACGATTTACACCACCGAAACTTCTTGCTTCTACACATATCCATTCCCCTCCTCGAGCAATTACACTCGACCACCGCCCCACATCACCCACACGACAACTAAAACTCCACCACACCCACAACCACACCCAAGCACACAGTACCCACAAACTATAACAAACTCACTAACACACCTCACACTACCCCAACACACCTTAAAGACTAATCAACTCCACCCCTTCCCACTACCCTAACCAGACCCCTGCCCCCCCGCTCCCCCCCTCCCCCACAACACCATCCCCCCTCCCACACCCATTTCACCACACACAACTAGCAATCACCTCTACCCCCCCACAACCCCTCCCCCCCGCCCAGCCACACCCCCCCCCCCCCGTTCCCCCTCCCAACCCCACACACCAATTTCCCTCCTATATTCACCTCCGCCCCTCCCCCTTTCCCTACCACCCCCCCCACCCCGGAACCCTGCCCCCCAACACCCCACCCCTACTACACCACTCCACACACCCAACAGCTTATAACTCCCCCTCCCCGCCCCCAAAATAACTCTCGCCCAACGCTCACCACAAACGCCCCCCCCCACTTACTATGAAACTCCACCCGATAGGGTACACTGCCCGTTAAAGTGTTGTTTTAAGATAATTCAGCTAAATATAAATTTAAAACTTGGTAATTAATAAATTGACCCTACTCGATAGCACATCAATGATAAAATGGAATGATCATCCAAGGCAAGTTATGTTGTCCATACTACGTACTAACAAACTACTAAGTGGCACAAGTTTAAGTACCTAAGCATAGATAGTAATATTAAGTACCAACAAGCATAATAACGTAGTAAATATAATTAATATTATCTTATAGCAATTGTCCAAATTCCTCACTTCTTCTTCTATTTCTCTACAAATTCTTGAAGCCCTTCCTGATGGACCTTAATCCACCACGGTGTTCATCTCATAACTGAACTTGGCGGTTGAGAATTTCAGTTTGGTTGGTGTAAAAGGGTTCCATGTCAGGGTCAACATTTGGTGGGTTTTAAAAGACTCTAGGAACCTCATTTGTTAATGATTTAACAAAACGAGTGGGGGAAGGAGTGCTTACACGCAAGGTCCCTTCGTTATTTCCATCATCATCATCATCATCATCATCATCGTTGAGATGAGAAGATGATGGTTGACCAAAGGCGGAGGAAGAAGAAGTGGAGACACGACCTCTTTTCGTGCCATAATCCTTTCGAGTCTTTTGCTCTTGTTAAGCGGTAAGAGGATGCATGACACGATCGTACAAGACATGAGACTCATTAAACAACTCAGTACTTTTACCCATTACATACTTAAACAAGCGAGTCAATAACATACCATAAGGTAGTATCAACCTAGGTTGTTTAGTGACAAACTCCATTGTTTTGAATGAAAAAGTAAGATTGAAGTTTTCAGACGTTGCGATACAATATAGCATATAACAAAGACATGCAGGAAAACGAGTGGTCCCGGTTACCCCCTAAACAAAAGAACATTTTTTTAAGCATAATTATTGACTTAAGGCTTCATAAAATTGCGACAATTTTCATGGAGTCCAAGATTTGATGATCATCAACATCAATTTCTTGGTCATGGCGGATAAAAGTGACCGTACCCTCCCGTTCCTTTCGAATATAACAAATGATGTCATCATGACAAGGAGGGTTAGTTTTAATAAGGACCACACTTGGTGACCAGCGTAAATTCAAAGTCAATCAAGAGACCACTTATCGATAAAAGCCAAACGCACGCCTCATGAGGTATATTTAGAATTTGACTGAATTCCTCAAGAGTGTATGAAAAGAATTGATTTTGAATGACAAACTGGATTAACATTTAACCTTTTCGTCGGAATAAGCTATGTGATATTGACTATAGAATTCAAGTATCAAGCGAGGAAAATTTTCTTCACTAATTTCCAGAACAACATTAAACCCTTGTGACTAAACAAGATCGTATAAGACTAAGTAAGGTCCACAAAGTCTTGATAAACACCATATTCAAACCCCCATGATGCAACGACATCAAGGTTCTTAGCATTTCTTTTAGAGGTGAAGTATATTGATGTAAGATTATAGGGATGTAGTTTCTTGTTGTTATGATGATCTTCAATAGTAGATCAAGGCAATTGTTACCTAAAACAAAAAAAAATAATCGTAATCATAGTTTATTATCATATTCTTGTAGTTGATATTATGAACTCGTGCCTAGTGTGTGCATATATGTAATAGATGTGGAGTAACGGTTAACTCGACCTAGAAGTAAAAACCTAAGATTTAACCCAAACACTCCTTAATTCACTTTTGCTCAACCAAACATGTTGAAAAATACATATGAATTATGTATCTCGAATTTTGTGCATGAGATCATTATCCATATATGCAAAAATGTTTTTATAGTGTATTAACAATGCATAAAAATAATTTTATTGTGATCCTAACGTGCGTGATTTTTAAAATAAAATTAGGGTTTTCTGCATAAACAATTTTTGACAAACACACTTCAATCTAACAAATCCTATGTCTATAGGTAGTATATTAGTTATACGTTGTGTTCTTATAGTCCTAATTATACACAAACACAAGAAAAACAAAAATCCCCGATTTTGAATATTTGTTCAACATGAACTCTAGACACAAATTAGAAAGAAAATAGATGAAATAACTTACAATTGATGATCTTTATGTGTTGGGATTGATTATTGGCATTGATTTGATCTTCAATTAGTGTTTTGGTGGTTGTTGGGTTGTGTTCGTCGCTGCAGCAGGAGAGGGGTTGTTTGTTTTTGAGTTTTACAAAATGAAAGAGTGACAGACTTATGGTCTGACTGGTGGTGGTCCCATGTCGATATGGGGGCCGTTCGATTTAATCCGGGGGCCGCTGGAGATATGGGGGGCGCCCTCAACTAAGGGTTTTTAGACTAAATTTTAACAAAAACTATACAAAGAGGAGTGACATTTTAATTTGCATTTCGCGAATTAAAAATATCTAACTATCTTTGGATGAAGTAGTTAAATTGTCACGACGTAGAATGGAACACGGACTAGAATCAAAACAGAAGAAAGAGAAGCGATTTATGGAATGTGTTCCATCATTCCTAAACCAAGACGTAGATAGTTAAACAATTCACATTTAAGGGGTTTAGTAAGAATGTCGGCGATATTGTCGACGGAAGGCACTTTTTCGATTGAGATGTGTCCTTTTTATACATTATCATGAAGAAATTGGTGTACGAGAGTGTTGCGCCGGGTTTTTGATAAGGTCTGTAGTATATTGGATATCATAACACAAGCATAGGAATGATGGGTTGGCCGAATTTCTAGAGAAAGAAAGTGACTAGTCTAGTGAGAGAAAACACCTTTAAGTGTGTGTGTTATGAAATGAACAAACCATGGCTGGAAAGGGGTGTATATACATGCATTTTGTGCCCCTAAGTGGGCTATGGAGTAGGCTAACATATAGGTAAAGACCCGGTCCAACACCATAAGTCATACGATTAATATTAATGCTATGAGCTAACCTATGCTAGACATTACACGGGGTGACCGAGTCTTTTACATGGATTTTCATAATCCTAACAATCTCCCCCTAAGGGAGGTCACCCCAGAAAATACAAATTGAATCCTAGCTATCTTTGAATTAATCTTTGACTCTGGCTCGTAGTTTCTTGATTCTTTAAGATTAGTCTCTGTACTGCAAGTAGTGATCTTTAAGCGTTGTTCCTTAGACTTGTGTGATCTTTAAGCTTTCTTTGAGATCATCATCTACAGTAAATCTCTTAATCATCCTTGTTGTGGAGTATTGCCTTCATGTGATGTTGTGACCTTCGAACCCGCATGCTCACACTTTTCTGGATCATGATGATACTCATCAGAGTTACGGAAGCTATGTTGTAGGTCTTTCATTTATCATGATGTCTTTGATTAGTAACATTAAGTGTGAGCATGGGGTTGTGAATTGACTCTACTGGAACGAGGTATCTCCATCTCCATCTTTACGTGAACCTGTAATAAAATAGTTAGCAATAAAGCTTGTGGACGAGTATGGCTTTGTCATTCGCCTAAGTCTGGTTGGATTAACCTTCGGATCTATAAGGACCGACCTATGATCAGGTATATTCATCTTAAGAAGAATCTCCTTGACAGGATTTCCAGTATAAGTATCAGATCATCTAATGTACAACCATTAGAATCATCATACTTGCCTGTTCTCTTTATCGGAATGTCTCAAAGCAGACAGCACGATAAGAGTGAATCGGTTAGTTATTGTCTTACCGATTGATGAGAAAAATTGATTTGAAAATCAATCGACATATCACTTGAGAAAGTATTTTTGTGACATATCAAGAGTGTTTTATAGCACATAATCAAATTTCATCATAAACACATTTGTTTTGAAAGATATACACAGTCAATGTGCTCGAAAATCAGTTGTTGAGCACATCGAAAGGTTTTTCAAAAGCTATTCGTCAATTCACTGCCTGGAACAAGTTTGATTCATAAAGAATTGCACCATCGTTGCTTTCCATTTGTTACAAGTTTAATCCATAGTGGATCTCATATGTCACCTACCAAGAGCTTGTTAGATGTTGGCTCTAGAAGGATTTCCATCTTCATTGTGAGTACTTTCATATCACTTGGATGTTCTGGCAATACCATGCGGATAATGCGTAGGACTCTTAAGATCTTACTTGTTATCACAGTGTGTGATAAGCAAGCATAATTTGTATTAGTGTCTTAGCAAGATTTATGGATGATCTCATGGCTCTAGACTCTATAGTGCACTTTTGGTTTTAGTAGTCGAAGGCTGGAGCAGACTGCCACCTTTTTAATATCGTCTAACTCGGAGTGAGAGAGACGATAGAAATGTATTGATCTCCGTGAGAAATGAAACAAGAATCCTTTGAGGGATCTTGAGTGGCTAGGGAGGGTTGTGCAGCGTATCACTGGGTCCATGATACTTGTCTTCAATATCAGCAATCAACCATGTGATTCTGACAGCATATGTAGTGACCCGGTTTCTGCCTAATGTTTAAGGAGGGCTGCTTTCTTTTCACCCTTTATCTTAACATTTCTTTTTCATTCTTCAACCCCTTCAGTGCTTACCGAGACTTCATTACTAGTACCTTGTTGGGTATGTTCCAGTACTAGCTCCATCTCAGTCCGCACTATTCCCTTATTCTCACATTACTCCTTTTTATAATCATACCTAAGGACTTCTACACTAACTAGTGGATTATCCCTGGGTAGATCCCTCTGGCTCTGGCGGGATCGTGGGATCGAGTACCTAACCTTACCATCCTTATAACTCCGATAAAGTAATTACAGGGTCGGTCTTTGGTATTTCCACAATTGCCATCATACACCATTCGCTCCCCCTTAATATGTGCATCGATATTCGAAAAGGTTTAGCACATATGAGAGAGCCTACACTTGAGTCCAAAAGATCACATTTTTTTATCAGATTTTCTATTTAAATCACATTCTCTCCCCTAATCAAAAATTTCAAACCCTTTGAGATTTAGGATCTCAATTGATTTAAATATGTTAGAAAATTTAGGAGAAAATGGTGTTCTTTATTAAATACAAGCGATAATTGGAAGACCTACAAAAGCTCCCCCACAATAATGAGGGATTCTTTTTTAGTGTCATTTATGATGAATTTATAAAAGAATATTGGAGTTATTAACGAGAAAACTTATGAAAAAATCATAAACCTGACACATAACAACTGTTACCACACTCTTATTTGAATGCGTACAATATTATGTAAGAGACAGACCTAAATGTACCAAACCGAAAGTGGCATAATCATTTTGTCCATGTTAGCAATCTGTAGTCCGTCTCGATACTCTCCAGATGGAAGTTGTCTTAGCTTCCCCCAAATAAGCAATCCTTTCTTGAGTAGATTCAAATATTTCTTGCAAGCCGCATTAAGAAGACTTGATGTATAAAGCCCAAATATTCGAAGTACACAAATAATTCGAAACCATAACATCAAAGTCAATTAAGTCCTTGATGAGCGTATTTCTCCTTACAAGACATTGATGATATAAATAGAAAACTCCCAAGAGTTAGATAAAGTCACAGGATGTCATAGAATATATTTCCGCCCTAAATATCCGAACAATGATAATACCTACACAACTAAGTCTGGTATAAACATTTCTTCTTGCAGATAATGAAAATATCTAAAGGTATCATCATACCTATGTGTACCTCTTTATCAAGATAATTCTACTCCATTTAAAAGAAAACGCATAGTGGTTGACTATGATCGACGAAACTTAATTGAATCAGAAACAATCTTCTCACACTAGAATAAATCTTCTAACAACAATTTCCCCTTGGTATCTCAAATGGGGCATACTAAAAATAACATGATATCTCTTCCCCCATGTGGAAGAAATAGCACACCCAAAAGTAACAAGTTAAGACACTGATTTTCTCTGCGGTTATGACATTTGTCTTCCCGAAATGGCCTAAAATTAAAGAAGGATATAGACTCTATCACGTGTACTTGTTGTACCTTTCAGTGTAACTACTACCTCCCCCTTGCTGGTTTTGATACCTTAAAATCAGCAAAACCTTGTACGCACCCATACTTGAGATCGTGTTCAAAGAATTAATAAGCTTAAATCTATTCCGTGAGAATCAATTTCAAGACTTTTAAAACTATGAAAGAATTTCCAAACATTCCTAAGTCTTTTTACAAACTATGAGGTATTGGCAATATTAGTCGTATGTAGTTTAAAGCCTGAATTCACTAAGTCTTAAATTGCAAATAAGTCCCTAAAGTTTGAAATGAATGACATCTAAAGCCCTTGTAGTTAATATAAATTAACTCCCCGGAAAAATGTAATCCGTCATTATCAAAAACTTTATCCGTGTATACCTTGACTTATTTTGAAAGACTGTTTTAAAAGATTATTTGATGACATGTTCTCCCCCTCAAATAATGACCCGTTTTCTATTTAAAGAGTTGTAGTCATAGATTGAGTGATTGAATTTGTTTTTAAATCTTTTTTGTGAAATTCCTTAAAACATTGATCCATTGTAAAGACAACTTTTTACCACCATGCTAACACAAATAATTTTTGAAGAATCATAGAAGAAAAATTATTTGGTTAAAAAGTAGTCTTCTCTTCTTTATCAAGAAATAATGCACTAAAACGTACATTAAGTCGAGGGTGCATGGATATAAAGTAATCCATGCCCGGGGTAAGTTAATCACCCGTTGTTAGGAACAGTTGTCTTTTTGGCGACATGCTTTCCTTAATTTGAAGAACGGGTTGCAGTCTGAAATAACTACAAACCATATAGACATGTTTTGAAAAGCTGTTTGAACTTCTGCTCGAACTTCATTTAAAGACTCGTGTCATTATTGAATTAGATTTCTAGATCCGTAAATGTTATCTATGCCAAAAGACATGTCATGAGAAACATATTTTTGGTATTTTCTGATTTTATATTTTTGTATTTTGTTTTAGAAAAGTTTTATAAAAATGAAAATCTTTTTGTGTTTTTATGGTTTTATATATTTACATAGGATACATGAAGAGATACCACCATAACTCTTCTGTTTCGTCTGTCAGCTTTTTAGTGTTTCCGGAGACATGCTTTGCATTCCAACCTTTTACATGAGAAATTCAAGTTTTTCTTGTCCTAACAAATTGGAGAAGATATCTGCCAGCTGATATTCTGTGCCGACGAAGTAAAGTTCAACCACTCAATTTTTCTTTTGCTCCTTGATTTGCCTTGTTTTTCAAAACACCTCCCAGTTCATCTAATTTCACCTTTTAAATCCACTTCAATGTAAAAATCATCACCTGATCTGGACGAGGTACTAGCTTCCAAATCTCCAAATGTTCAAACTCATGGAGCTCTTCATGGCATCAATCCAACATGATTCAGGTAATGCATCTTTATAACTTTTGTGTTCACTTGAAGAGAGGAGATCATCATAGTAGCAGAACAGGGTTTCGGTTTGTAGTTGAAGTCTTGTGGATATCGGTCTGGAAGGATCACCAATAATCTTGTCAAGCAGATGATCCTTAGTCCATTTTATGATGTGCTCTTGTGGTTGATTTACTTAATTCACGTTGGTTAGGATAACAATTCGGGAAGAGGATTCTTCAGAACTAGGTTCTAGAATTAGAAGACCAAATTACAGATCATTATCCATGTGTGCAACTTCAATACCATGATCATCTTCTTCAACACTAGTAGGAATAACATGGGATTGATCTGCTTGAGAGGTTTGTGAGGTACTTGTAGAAGGTGTATCTTGATCAATTCTCGTTGATGAAGGTGTACCGGTTGAAACAACAGGTCCTTGAACAATAGCTACAAGAACATGTTGAACAACACTTGGTGAATAATTAAAGTACTCATCAAACATAGGGTAAAATAACGAATCCCAATCATTATTTGTTGGTGGAACATTAGGTGTTGGAGAAGGAGATTGTGGTACGAGTCCTGAACTAATTGTTCTAGGAGTCAAAAGTTAAGGACCGGGTCATGAACTAATGTATACAGGAGCCGTATGACCATTTTCAAACATCAATCAACATGTAGTTAATTCACACTTCTCCCCCTCAAAAATTGCATATGAGGTTGTCATTTTTGATTGAACAAGTGAATAACAATACAAGCTAATGTATGTCGATCCACTAAATTGCTGAATGAGCATGGGAAAATACGAAGAATGTTGATGAGAATGGTCAAAAACAAAAAGATTTCTCTTCTTTTGAAGATAAAGCGCACTGAAGCGTACACCTTTCTTTTCTTTTAAGTAACGGGGCTTGAAGTGTTGTCAGCAGGCGCCATTTGTTGACATTGAGGAACGAGGCTTAAACTATAGTGTTCAAACGTCATTTTGCCGTTGAAGAGTGAGGCCTGAACTGATGTGAACATACGTCATTTTGTCATTGAAGAGCGAGGCCTAAACAGATGTGAACAGACATCATTTTGTCATTGAAGAGCGAGGCCTGAACTAATATGAACAGACGTCATGTTGATTTCCTTAACTTTTGACTCCTAGAACAATCAGTTCAGGACTCGTACCACAATCTCCTTCTCCAACACCTAATGTTCCACCAACAAAGAATGACTGGGATTCATTATTTTGCCTTATGTTTGATGAGTACTTTAATCCTTCACCAAGTGTTGTTTAACCTGTTCTTGTAGCTGTTGTTCAAGAACCTGTTGTTTCAACTGGTACACCTTCATCAACGAGAATTGATCAAGATACACCTTCTACAAGTACCTCACAAACCACTCAAGAAGATCAATCTTATGTTATTCCTACTAGTGTTGAAGAAGATGATCATGGTATTGAAGTTGCACACATGGATAATGATCTGTAATTTGGTCTTCTAATTCCAGAACCTAGTTCTGAAGAATCCTCTTCCCGAATTGTTATCCTAACCAACGTGCATTCAGTAAATCAACCACAAGAGCACATCGTAAAATGGACTAAGGATCATCCGCTTGACATTCGGCTGAGTACAGTTCCTTGCAATATGTCCAACCCCATTACAATTATAACACTTGACCGGTTTTCCTTGACCTGCATTGGCATTCCCTGCTCTATTCTGCATGCCCCCAAAACCTGCCGCACCATTTCCCCGAGCAAAGTTCCTCTGATTCTGATTCTGTCGACCTTGAACATTCTGAACCACTATCTGACCATCTTGAATAGTTGCTTGATTTCGGGTGTTAGATGAGGTTCGAAGTTGGTTGTTTGTCTGTGGGAGGGTTGCTCTGAATGATTGGGTGAGTAGTGCAAATTGTTTGGAGAGGGTGTTAAGGATTTCTTCGGTTTGGGTGTATCCAGAGTCAGGTGATGATGATTCAGCAAATTGTGAATATGGGATTGATTGGACATTTTGAGACTGAGGAGGTGTTGTGGATGATTGATATTGATGAGATTGACTCTGTGATGGTTGGGAGTAGGGTTGCACACTTGAGACAAAGGCAAGCGGATCATTAGTGGATGGAGTGATTCTTTCAATTATCAGTCGATCTTGAGCAGCATGCTTCTCATGTTGTTTTAGGTATGCATACAGCTGTTCATGATTTGTCTCTTTCAGACCTTTGTTCAGTTTAACTGCTGTGACAAACCTATCCCATTCAGGTGACATGTTGTTGACAAACTTGGAGTTTAGTTGAATATTCGGCATAGTCATCATGTCATTGACCAGCTTGTGAAAGCGAACATAGTACTCATTGATGTTTTCACCTGGAAGCATCCTGAACCGCTCAAATTCATCATACAACTGAGATTCCCTGTCTTCTTTGGTGATCAGAACCTGCAAGAAGCATTTTGACATTGTCCCATATTGCTTTTGCTTCAATGTTGTGATTGATGAGCTTGTAGATGTCTTTGGGTAATCCTTGAAGTACAATGTTGGTTGCACGGACATCAGCGTCGTATCGTTTCTTTTCATCATCATTAAGATCATCATATGTACGAGGCCTTTCTGGTCCAAGAAGGACACCTCCCTCAGAGGTAGTTCCGAGTGTATCCCTTGTGGTTCCAAGCTCAAATGGTCCTTGATCAATCGACTGAAAAATTTGCAAACCATTTTCCTTTCCCCTATAGTACAATCGGATTCGTTGTGACCATGATTCGTAATCAGTCCTATCGAGCATAGGAGGGCGGGTATCGGAACCGGCCGCTTGAATATCATCTGAATTACTAGACATGGTTGATTACTTGTATTATGATAAACTTTGGATCGGTACAATGATTAGTGATTGTATGTTAAAAGTGATGATTGTTTGTTGGATTAGGTGATATGTTGTTTGATTGTGATTTGGTTTGGTTGAAATAAGTTAACGTAATGAAGATAATGAAACTTAGGCAAAACGCAGTGAAGAAGCCTAGACAAAACGCAGTAAAGAATGAAATTTCGCCAGAGTTACTTTTTATCAAAATGCAATATGGTCTCCAAGCAAAACGCAATGGAGGTCTTGAGCAAAACGCAGTGATATTGAAGCAAAACGCAATGATAACTTGAAGCAAAACGCAATGAGGTCTTGAAGCAAAACGCAGTGAGGTCTTCAAACAAAACGCAGTGAGGTCTTCAAGTAGGCAAAACGCAACCTTTAATAACCAAAACGCAGTGACCAAAACGCAAGAGCAAAACGCAGTGACTAAAACGCAACCCCAAATACGACAGAACGCAGTACTGTTGTACTATACCAAACGAAAAAATGCAGTATACTATTTGAGGCAAAACGCAACCAAGAATGTCTTAGAGAGGCAAAACGCAGTGAAGAAAAATACGAACTTTTTCACCTAAAAACACCTAAAAATCACCCTTTTGAACGTTTTTGCTTGGTTTCTTTTGTACAACTTGATCCTAGAAGGTTATAACAACTATAAAAACACTAACTTTAACATCACAAACGTGAGAATCAAAGAGTGTCAAGAAAAAGATGATAAGCCTTTAAAAACCAAACTTTTAATCTAAACTAACCAAGAAAACGCACACACAATCTATCTAATCATCTCGTGGGCTCTGATACCAATTGTAGTATATTGGATATCATAACACAAGCATAGGAATGATGGGTTGGCCAAATTTCTAGAGAGAGAAAACACCTTTAAGTGTGTGTATTATGAAATGAAAAACCAACTCCTTCCCATGGTTGGAAAGGGGTATATATACATGAGTTTTGTGCCCCTAAGTGGGCTATAGAGTGGGCTAACATGTGGGTAAAGACCCGGCCCAACACCATAAGTCATACGATTAATATTAAGGCTACGAGCTAACCTATGCTAGACATTACACGGGGTGACCGAGTCTTTTACATGGATTTTCATAATCCTAACAAGGTCAATCACGCCTTTTTTATCGCACATGATTGGAACGTCGTCGAGTCGTATATCATAGTTATTAAGAGCTTGTTTCATCCATAGTGCTTGTTGACATGCCTTTCCGGCGCTTACGTATTCGGCTTCGGTATTGGATATAGCAAGAGCAGTTTATTTCTTTAAGAACCAAGATGTCAAACAACATCCTACGAATGTACAAATACCGCTAGTGCTCTTTCTATCCACATAATCTCCCGTATGATCAGAGTCGGCATATACTACGGTTTCTATGTTGGTCCCCTTAGGATACCATAATCCTAAGTGTGTAGTGCCTTTAATGTATCGGAAGATACGCTTAACTTCTTCAAGGTGAGAGCTTTTGGGAGCCTCTTGGAAGTGGACACAAAGGCAGACAATAAACATGATACCAGGCCTACTTGCCGTTAGGTATAATAAACTACCTATCATGCCTTGATACTTGGTATTATCTACCGACTCACACTCTTCGTCTTTTGTGAGTTTAGTATCGGAGGACATAGGGGTTTTCATTGGTTTAGAATCTTCTAAGCCAAATTTCTTAAGCATTTCTTTAATATATTTAGATTTATTAAAGAAGATACCATCTTTCATTTTTTTATTTGTAATCCAAGGAAGAAGTTAAGTGCACCCATCATGCTCATCTCGAACTTGTCATGCCTGATTTTGGCAAATTCATCACACATGTCTTGACAAGTCGAGCTGAATATAATGTCATCGACATATATTTAAACGATGATTTTCTTTTTAGTAAAAAGTGTGTTATCTACCATTCCCATTTTGTATTCATGTTTAATAAGGAAAGCTTTTAATCTATCATACCAAACTTTAGGTGCTTGTTTAAGACCATATAAAGCTTTCTTTAGTTTATAAACATGATCTGGTTACTTGAAATCAATGAATCCCAAAGGTTGCGCCACGTATACCTTCTCATTAATAAAACCGTTCAGGAATGCACTTTTTACATCCATTTGGAATAGCTTAAAATCTAAAGCACAAGCATAAGCTAATAGTATCCTAATAGACTCAAGTCTAGCAACTGGGGCATAAGTTTCATCATAATCGATGCCCTCTTGTTGATTATATCCTTGAGCAACTAACCTAGCCTTATTCCGGGAAACGATACCGTTCTCGTCTAACTTATTTCCAAACACCCACAAAGTTCCTATAATTGTCATATTCCTAGGTTGTGGAACTAATTCCCAAATATCGTTAGCAATGAATTGATTTAATTCTTCTTGCATAGCGACTATCTAACTTTCATCCGTTAAGGCTTCATTCACGTTCTTAGGTTCTATAGTTGATATAAAACAAAAGAAGTTACTTTGGTTTTGGGATTGTGACCTAAGGGTTCTTTGGTTAAGGTCTCCTATGACATTTCTAATGGATGGTTTCTAGAGTCCTTAATATTAACTATTTCGTCAATCTCTAAAGTTTCATCCTCAATGTCATTTTCTAAGTTTTTCTTTTCGGTAACCTTAATTGCTTCTTTTTCAAGTTAGAGGGTGGAGGAGTTTCATCAAATGTCAGGTTGAGTGATTCTTTGATTTTCCTAGTGTGTTTATTAAGGATGATGTAGGCTTTACTAATTTGAGAGTAACCTAAAAAGACACCTTTGTATGACTTTGGGTCAAACTTAGTAAGGTAGTCTTTGGTGTTTAAAATGAAGCACTTGCTTCTAAACACTCTAAAATAATCAAGAGTAGGTTTCCTACCTCTCAAGAGTTCATAAGGTGTTTTTCCTATAATGGCTCTAATTAGGATTTGGTTGAGAATGTATGTTGAAGTATCTACGGCGTTACACCAAAAAATTTGTGGCAACGATTGATCATTCAACATAGTCCTACTCATTTCTTGAAGTGTCTTATTTTTCCTTTCAATCACGCTATTTGATTGAGGAGTGTGTGGAGCCGAGAAGTTATGTGTAATTCCATTGGCATTACAAAACTCTCCAAATTGCACCTCATTATTAAATTCCTTACCGTGGTCGATTCTTATTGACACTATTTTTCATCCTTATTGGTTTTGAATTTTCTTACTAAATATTTTGAATTGATCTGTAGGCTTTAATTTTATCCTTTAGGAATCTAGTCCAAGTATACCTAGAGTAGTCATCTACTATGACTAAGGTGTAGCGGTTTCCTCCGTAACTCTGTATGGCGGATGGACCGAAGAGTTCCATATGAAGGAGTTCTAAGCATTTAGTCGTTGAGACCATTTTTTAGCTTTGTGACTAGTGTGAGCTTGTTTTCCAATTTTGCAAGCATCACAAAAGTGTTGATCAAACTTAATCTTAGGTAAGTTTCTAACTAAATCCTTAGATGCTAACGATTGAATGAGATGCATATTAGCGTGACCTAATCTCCTATGCCATAATGTGGAGTTTTCATCAATCGTTGCAAGACAAATTTTATCTTTTGGCTTATTTCTTAATTTCATCACATATAAGCCTTTCTTCTTAATACCTCTACCTATAACCTTACCATCCTTAGTAATTTCACTATCATGTTTAGAGAAAGTTACCCTACACTTATTATCACGTCCTACGCTTAGCAAATTAAATCTTAAGTTATCAACATGTTCTACATTATCTATATTGAGAGAGTCATTAGAAATCATACCTTTGCCAATGATGTTACCGCAAAGATTACTACTAAAAATGATGTTACCTCCATTGTATGCCTTGTAAGTAAAGAAGATCTTTAGGTTTCCCATCATGAGTTTAGATCATCCACTATCTTTAATCCATTCATCGGGTTCCAAGTTGACTCTAAGGCATATCTATTTATATAGGACAATAACTCAAACATTTGGTCTCCAATATCTTATGGGTCCAAAGTTGTTAGTGCTAAACATCCCTTGCATTTGATGCAATTGGTTGGGATGTGGAAATGGAAGACATAATTCCTATGACATGTAACTTTGATGTTGGAAATTGTTCCAAGTTACAAGAAAGCCATGAGGTTTGTTTTATCGATCAACGTTCCTTTTTGGTTGCGGTGTTTTAGAACGAGGGTAATTATTATTGACTCTTTTAGGAGGTGGAGTTTTTGATCTAAAGTTTGGTTTTGAAAATCTAACTCCAGGTTTTAACAATGGTTTATAAAATTGTTTAACTTCATTATGACTAGCAACGGGAACTTTGATGTTGTTTACCATTATATGTTTTGGTATAGGACCCAAAATAGATTTTTGAAAAGAAACAAAATTTTCAAAAACTAGTGAGTAGACTGGCGATCCCATTTTTGCTTTGGAGGCCACCTCTGCTATATGGGGGTTGCCCTTATTTAAGGGACCTCCACCAGAAGACGTTTCTTTTTGAGATTTCACAAATTTTATTTCCATAGACTTACTAGTTGATGCTTCACATTAGTTAAAACCTAAACCTAATTTATCACCAAAGGGTTTTTGATTGCTTAACATTTCATTTAAGAATGCGTGCTCTTTTCAAATTTAGTTAGTTTAAGAGCTTCTTCTTTGAGTTTTTCATTCTCAGTTTTAAGTAATTGACACTTTGTACATTCAAGATCAACTCCCTTGTTTTTCTCGAGTGTGGACAATTTTTCTTTTAATTCGCTTCGCTCCTTTTCTAAGCTATTTCTAGTAGCTTTTAATCTTTTAGTTTTAGTGATTATTTGTAGACTCATTTTGCATAGATTATCATATTCATTATCTAGAGCTAAATCGTCTATTGATGAGTTTTTGTCACTAAAGTAAGAGGAATCAAAACATACCTCATTTGATGCTTGAGCCACGAGGCATGTTTCTTCATTAACCTTTTCATCATCTTCTTCACCGCTATCGCTTCAAGAGCCTCCAATGAATGCTCTTTGGTTCTTGTCTCTCGGTGGTTTTGGACATACAAAAATAAGATGATTTGGGTCTTCACATCTAAAACACTTCCTTTCACTTTTACCGTTCTTGTCATCTCAGTTTCTTTGAAAGGTCTTCTTTTCGTTCCTAGGTTGCCTTATAAATCTTCCTCTTCTTTTGAAGAACATCTTGAAGTCTCACACCGCCATGGCGTACTCTTCGTCTTTACTTTCAGAAGTCGAACACTCCTCATCACTAGATTCCTTCTTATCCTTTAAAGCAAGAGATCTCCTTTCTCCTTTAGCTTTGACTATTTTAAAATATTTCCTCATGATTATTTCGTAAACTTTGAGGTTCCCGATAAGTTCATCAAGAGATAGTGATGTTAAGTCTTTCGACTCTTCAATCGCCGTAAACTTTTCTCTCCATTTAGGATGTAGAGCCATAAGGAACTTCCTAACATAATTCTTGCTAGAATAACCTTCATCAAGAGCTTTTAGCCTAGTAATAATAATATTGAATCTAGCAAAAGAACTATTTATAGATTCATCTTCGGAAATGACGAATTGTTCATATTGTTGTACCAAAAGGTCAATCTTGTCATTTTTGACTTGGATATTACCTTGATGCATTATTAACAAAGTTTTCCAAATTTCTTTTTCCGTATTACACATGAAAATTCTTTCATATTCTTTTCTAGGCAAGGCATTGTAAATAACCATTTTAGCTTTGTTATTTTTCTCAAGTCTCCTTTTAAGTTCATCACTTTGTCTTTCAAAAGGGACAACCTCATCTAATTTAGTTTTCGGATTTTATTCAATAGGTTGAAAATGATCGTTGGTAATAACATGCCAAAGATCAAGATCTTTTGATTTAACATATGTTTCGAATCTATTTTTCCAATAAATAAAACTATCACTTTTAAAAGTGGTGGTCTTTGCATGGATTTCCCTTCTAGATATTTGTCACAATCCATAGATCAATCCAAGCTTTAAAATACAGTATATTTTAAAAATCTTGAGTGACATCAACTTTTGATACCAATTGTGGAAACTAGAAGATGGGGGGTTGAATAGTTTATCGATTATGTTTACGTTTTAAAATTTACTTCTAAAATTTATTAGATCCGAGTATATGTTGAACCAACCAACAATATAACTAATTACTAGTTATAGATAAACAAACAATAAGTAAGAATCACAACAATATAAAGAGATGAGAGAAGGAACAATCAAACAAAGACCCCAAGATTTATAGTGGTTTTGCTATGAAGCTCCTCTTCGTCCTACTCCACTCCCGGAGTACCCGACTCAAGATTTCACGATGTCAACAAGCTCCCTTTAGGCGGATAAAACTGTTTACACGTTGCTTACATTATTTTCCAACACTAAGCTAAATGTCGAGTCCTAATGTTAGCTAGAACTAATCTACCACTTCACAAGTAATACACACTCACCAGATCTACACAATCGAATTTATACACTATTCGATTTACACAAGCATACAAGATGATCAAGATAGAGATTTGGTTCTTAGAAGAAGGAAGAAGATCAATAGACTATAACAATTCGTTTCTTAGCGAATACGAATATTCTTCTCTTGCACTTGATAGAGAGGAGAGGAGATATGAGAAAGAAAAGATTGAATCACTTGAAACAAGATCAAATAATGTTAGTGATCAAGAGATTTAGTGAGAGAAATAAGGTTTTTAAAGAGAGAAAGAATACTGAAAACATTCGTGCAAAGAGGGTTGTTTTTTTGCTAGGAATAGTGCAGTATTTATAGGCTGGAAAATCCAACGGTAACTGCTGGCGGTCCCAGATAAATCTGAGGGCCGCCAGGCCTGTCAGGGGGCCTTCGTAGACTGACGCTCCCATTTTTGTCTTTTTGTGAGGAAGGCGTTATCTGGTATGGAAGGTTCCATTTTGAGGGAAAAAACCAGATTCAAATTTATATGTTTTAATAAAACATATTTTTAATTAAAAAGTATTTTGTATATATTTATTTTTTGTAAAAATGTGATGGTTAAGAAAAATTATTTTCTTGATCACTTAAACATGTTTAATGATTTGTTTATGCATACCTTAAGTGATTTACATTTGAAATGGAAATTTACGATTAATAATTTGTAAATGTTTATTTTATCGTAAATGTTTTTACATTTTGTTATCTTCAAAACATCGAGAGGTCGAAAAATATAAATAACATTTTTAGACATTATTTGTATTAACAAAACCATTCATTTGTTTGCTCCCAAAGGCTCAACATTCAATGGTAGATCAACTTTTGCAAATCACATGTACCTCAAGAAAGCTCAATCTGAAAAGCTTTGTTTGTATGAGATCCCATATGATACTTTTGATCCTTCAAACAGATTTACCCCTGATAGGGAAGAGACCTTGACTCTTGAAAAAGAGAGTAGATCCAAATTGAATAAAGACTTAGTGAAACCTTATGATTACACAAAGCAAAATAGTCTTTATGAAAATTTTAAACCAACGTTACAGGAATATCATGATCAGTTAGCACATGAAAATGAAGTAAGAAAGAAAATGTAGAGAAAACTTTATGTTAAATCAGACCAAAAAATTCAAAAACTCGGTTTTCTACAACTTCAAAATCAATTAGTAAAATAAGCTTATAATGTAATGACAAATAACATAAATCATTTTAGAGAACTTGTTGATCAAGCTTGGGAAAAACATTCTGATGATCATTTTCGTGCACCAACTGCTCATGATATGGAAATCCTAATTAAAACATGTTTGATGCCTCTTGCCCTAAAGACACAAAATGATAGTTTCAATTTTTCATGAACTTAAGCAAGAAATGGATGCTAATTTAAAGTACGTTGAATCCTCTAAAAAAGAAATTGATAAACTTGAATATGATAAAGCAGATTTTTCAAACATGTATGATCTACTTCTCCAAGAGTGTGTGTCAAAAGATGTTACGTGTTCTTATTTTCATTCTTTATCTGAAATAGATGCACACACTGAATTGCAATACCTATATGTTCATAAAGTGAAAGAATGTGAATGTCTTGCATAAAAGCTTTCTAAACAAACTGAAACCGTTCGTAAAGAAGTTTATAATGAGCTTTCACAAAGTTTTGCTATATTAGAAAACCACTCTATTTCTCTTGAACTTGATTTACAACAATGTCAAGAACAAATGAAAAATGACATAGTTTATAAAGAAAAAGAGTCAAATGTATTTCTAAAAGAACGTGAACAATATTTCAAAATACAAGATCTGAATGCTCAATTGCAAGACAAGAATAATGCCATAAGTAAGTTAAAGAAACTTATTGAGAAATGCAAAGGAAAGTCTGTGGAAACTAAGTTTGATAAACCATTTGTTTTTCGTCAACCAAATACTCAAAGGATTCCAAAACCATCAGTTTTTAGGAAACCGACAACCTTTTTCAGACACGTCCTTGAGAGGGAAAAGTTTTTCAAAGACAAATTGGTTCCTAAAAACTCATGTGTTCATGAGGGTTTTTCAAACGAGTCCACTACACATATTTTTTTTTGCCAGTCAAACAGCAAGGCAAGCTATAATAAACACAAAATGTGATTAACCAGGAATGTATCGAATTAACACATTGACAACACAAACAGAGCACACACAGTTGGCCTACTGATTTCTAGGAATACTAATCATCACATGTTAGTAGACCACAACTTAGGAGCACTCAAATAAAAGATAAGGTCGTGCTAAACAATAGTCAAGTGAAGGTTAAGAAGACTAAAGTAGAAGACCACCATAGGATTTCTAGTATTTCTAATAAAAAAGTCGGTAACTGCGTGTAATGACAGTTTAAAATCTAGAACTTCAAATGTTAAAAGCCTGTTTTGTGCAACTGAGGAAAATAGTGTTGTTTTAATCAAATCATGATGCTTGTGTTTCTAAATTTTTAAATGACGTGAATACTAGAACTAAAAAGCCTAAAGTAGGGACTATTAGTACTAGACAACCCAAAAGTTAAGCGAACAAATCTGTTGCACCACCCCCTAAGAAAATAGTTGCATCGAAATCCACTATCTAAAAATCTAAGAGTTACTATAGGATGCTCAATGAGAAAACTAGTAAGGCATGGAAATGGTGGATAGCACAACAATGCCCATCAAGATATAAATTGGTTCCTAAGACAAAATGAAATGGGTTCCTAAAGTTAGGAAAGAACGAATGTGAACACAATATAGTCTAACAAAGTTAATGCATTCAAGGCTAACATATGTCTTGAAACTCACAAATACTTTAGGATCCAATTTGTCAAGTGTTCCATCATCCTTTAATTCTCTTGCAGATTGTTCAACTCATCAATTTCATTGTTGAATCTGGATGCACAAAGCATATGACGGGAAATCTAAAGCTGTTGTGCAATTTTGTTGAAAAATATCTAGGTACCGTTCGTTTTGGCAATGATCAATTTGCTCTAATTCTTGGCTATGAAGATTTGGTTCAAGGAACAGGTTGAAAATGGTATAATTGAACTATATTTTTTCATAACAGAATACAATTAGCCGACATGTTTACTAAATCCTTACCCGAAGATAGGTTTTAGTATCTTGTCAGACGAATTGTATGATATTATTGACTCCAGCAGAACCTGAGTTCTGCAATGGAAACTGCTTGATATATATCATCAAACATCAACTTGTAAATATTTTGTGAAAATAAAAATACAATATAGTAAAACCTAAAAAACCAATACAAAAATATAAATTCAAAAAGAAAATACAAAATCACAAAAACCAAAATAATCATCATCGACATGTCTCTTAGAATCGATAACAGGTACGTACCTAGAAATATAGATTAACATCGACACGGGCGTGAAAATGAAGTTCGAGCAATAGTTTAAAAAATGCTTTCATAAACAAGTCATTATCTAATTCTTCTTTATGGCTTATGTGCAAATCAGATAACATAGCCATCCCGGACATCAAAAAAAGTGAAAATATGTATCTTATAAAGATAACTAACCTAACAATGAGAAAATCAATTTTCCTCCAGTCTTGAGTGGTTTTTGTCCACAAGACACTCAAATTTTTGGAGCTCAGAAAAAGTGAGAGCACGCATCATTGCACTTACCCTTAGCTTAGAATGTAAGTATTTAACATATGTTTTTCAAAGAGATGAACAAATTTTTCAAGAATCTTTTCTCAACAAATGAAAATTCCAAATCAATTAAAATTACGAGTTTCACAACACTCCTTCCCTCACAATTTAAAAGACGACAATATTACAATGGGTTCTATTTTTAAGGGGGAGTTTTTCGAAAAACAAAGTTTTAATGTTTTTGGATACATCACTACGAGCAATACTTATGTATTCAAAACATAATAAAAAATCTAATAACAACTCCAGAAATAAATAAAAGCACTCAATAGATTGTATGTTATAAAAGATGATCTAGTGTCTGACAAACTTTTTTCAAGAATTCTTTAATACAATATCCACAATCATTCTTTCAAAATTATGTGCCAACACGCCTTCAACCTCAAATTTTATAATTCATTTTACAACTTGGTATCCTTTTTTGGGTCAAACAATGAAATTAAGGGGGAGTAAGAATAGAGTGCCACATAACTCATGCTGTTAAACGAAGTGTTCTATCCCGCTTTCTCTTCCCCATGGAATTTTCATGAAGAATTTTTAATCACTTGGTAATCAAGAGACTAAATGAATTAGTATTTAAAATAATGGGAGAAGTGTAATTAAAATGTGATCTTGAAAATAATAATAGTAGTCCTAAACGACTCAAAGTGCTTTATACTCTTCAGAAAAGGTTTTATGATTACGATCTTATACCCAACAACATCTTAATTCATGACGATTCTGAAGCCATCAGGTGGTTAGGTTAGCTACTAGTTCTATGATCCAACCAGAACCGGAGGGATCTACCCAAGGATAATCCATAGTTAGAAATAGCAGTCCTTAGGTATGATTGGAGTGAATGAGAATAAGGGAATAATGCAGACTAAGATTGAGATAGCACTGGAATAATCACAATAATGTGTTAGGAATGACATTTTGGTAAGCATTGAAGGGGTTGAAGAATGAAAAAGAAATGTATGGATAAAGGGTGAAAACAATGCAGCCCTCCACACGACTTTAGTTAGAAACCTAGTCAATACATATGCTATCATTTTTCACAAAGATGAATCCTGGTAATAAAGACAAGATATCATGGACCTAGTGATGCATTGCAAAACCTTCCCAACCATTTAAGTTCTCTCAACAACTACTTATCTCATTTGTCACGAATACACCAGACATCTATTAGACTTCCCACTCTGAGATTTAGTTGATTTATTGATTTGGTGGCAGTCTTGCTCCAGCGCTCCGGCGTACTAAAACCAAAACGCATTAGACGAGTCAGAGCCAAGAAGTTTCAAATAAATAAATATCTTTAGGACGACATTTCAAGACAAACACTTTATTGAATACCAATACATGTTCACAGCTGTTTACAAGATCTTATTGTTACTTGGGATGTTAGGTATCCACACATTATCCTTGTGATTTTTGCAGAACAGTCAAGTGATAACACTTTGGTATTCACAAATGACAAATGGAAATCCTTCCAGAAACAACCACAAACAGCTTGCGGTAGTGACTTGTCGCAGATTCTATATAAAATCAAGCTTGTGGTCAACTGGACGATTCACAAGTAAATGAAATTACAACTCAATCAAGAAATATAGTAACAATCACTAGTGACTGATGTATTCATCTTATAGTGCTATCTGCTTTGAGATGTTTCATTATTGAGAACAAGCAAGTACAGTGAATCTAATGCATATGCGTTAGAGGATCTAACACTTTGAGCTGGACACCCTGTTAAGGAGGTTCTTCTAAAATTGAACCTACCTGATCACATGTACATTATTTATACAGTAAAATGGTCCTTATATAACTGAAGGTAAATGCAACTAAATCTCTACGAATGACAAAGCCATATTTGTCCATATCTGCTTTTATCGCTAACATTCAAATGTTGGTACAAATGATGGTGTTGCAGCCTCATTCCAGTAGAGTCTGATTCATTACCACATGCTCATGCTCATACTACAAAGACATACTATAAGCATCAAGAATCAAGAAAGCTCAAGAATTAAAGACAAAGACTTCCGCAAACTCTAATATTAAAGATTCTTCCTCGGAAACCAAGCTTTGGGGGAGATTATTAGAGATCTTTCAAGAAGATGCAAAGTATGAGCATGTTGGTAAAGACACAAGGTCGCAAGGTGGCAAAGATGATCAAGACAAACAAGGAAAAGATTTAGAGATCTCGAAATCAAAGAAGATGTCGAAAGACAATGACAAAGGCTCAAGATCAAAGATCACATAGCATGAAGGAAGCCTACAACATAATAAAGACTAAATATTCAAGAACTTAATAATAAAGCAATCTCAAGAAGTTCAAGGAAGCAAGATTCAAGATCTCACCTCAAGAATTTGAAGACCATACATTTAGGGAGATTGTTAGCCTCAAAATATGTTTTTGAACATGGAAGCTCAGAATCTGCAGGAAGCCTTGCTTCGGGGGAGATTGTTAGCCTTAAAATATTGAGTCGAACAAGGAAGCTAGGATACTAATCATGGAAGCTAGGTCTTTACTTAATTATATGTTGTAATAGGCTAGAAAGGGTAAATGAGCTCGGGATTAATTGGGCTTTAGCCCATAACATGTGACCAATTAGCTTACATAAACGAGCATGTTTACCCTTTCTAACCTATTACAACATATAATTAAGTAAAGACCTAGCTTCCATGATTAGTAGCCGAGCTTCTTTGTTCGACTTGATATTTTGAGGCTAACAAAGAATTACCACCATTATTCTTCCTTTGAGATAGTAGATCTCAACCAGACTGTTTCCAACCGAATGGAATCGAATTGTCATTTGCATCAAAGTAGCAACAATGGCATGTTCTTGCAGTTGACTTCTTGTCGAAACCGGTCGAGAAGGATTACCGATAACACTCTCTAATGGATGATTCTTTGTCAACTTAGTGAGAGTATCAAACGATTGGTTAAGATGATGCAAATTTGATGAAATAACCCCTTGTAAAGTTGTTTATTTAGAACTCAGGTCTAACGAAAGATTATGAAGGAGGGGTGCATTATCAAATTGGGCATTTTGATTTCCATGAATTTGTTCTTCAACACCTTGATGAATGACTTGAGATTGAATTTCTTGATTTGTTGGTAAAGTACTAGCAGATGGTACATCTTGATCAATGGTAGTTGACGAAGGTGTACCGGCTGGATCAACAGCTATTGGAGCAGCAACAGCTACTGGATCTAGAGAAACAGCACATGTATTCAAAACGTTATCAAAAATCTCTTAATAACAAATCTGTAATAATAATGACTACTCAATAGATTGTATGTTATAAGATGATTTAGTGGTTGAGCACAATTTTTAAGAATTCTTTCAATGACAATTCATATCTTTCAAAAATTGTGTGCTCAACAATGCTAACCCTCATATAATTCATTTTTACAACTGGTATTATTTTTGGTGTCAACCATATTAAAATTGATGGGGAGCAAACAGAAAAATTGTTGCATGCTAAGTATAAAGTTTTCTCCACAGGATTTTCATGACAAATTTTAATCACATGGTATTTCAAAGACTAAATGAATCAGTATTTAAAATAAAGGGGAAAACTATATTAAAAAATGGTGATCTTGAAAATAATAAGTGATCTAATCGACTCAAAGGTGCTTGATACTCTTCGAAAAAGGTTTTATGGTTGCGATCTCATACCCAACAACATCTTAATTCACGACGATTCTAAAGTCATAAGGTGGTTAGGTTAGGTACTAGTCCTATGATCCAACCAGAACCGAAGGGATCTACCAAGACACTCCATAGTTAGAAATAACATCTTAGGTATGGATTGGAGATGAATGAGAACGGGAATAATGCCGACTAAGATTGAGCTAACACTGGAACAATCACAACAAGGTGTTAGTAATGACGTCTTGGTAAGCATTGAAGGGGTTGAAGAATTAAAAAGAAATGTATGGATAAAAGGTGAAAACAAAGAAGCCCTCCACAAACATTTAGGCAGAAACCGGGTCAATACATAATCTATCGGTTTTCACAAAGATGAATTCTGATATTGAAGAATGACATCATAGACCCAGTGATGCAATGCACAACCCTTCCTAGCCATTCGAGTTTCTCTCAACAGAAACTTGTCTCATTTGTCACGGAGATACACACGACTTCTATTAACTTTCTCACTCCGAGTTAGTTGATATTGAATAGGTGGCAGTCTGCTCCAGCCTCCGAGTACTAAAACCAAAACGCACTAATCGAGTCTAGAGCCAAGAGATCAATAAAATAAATCTCATTAGGACACATTCCATGACAAACACTTGTTGAACACCAATAAGTTCACAAGCTATTAACAAGAGTCCTACGCATTATCCTTGTGATTTTGCCAGAACATTCAGAGTGATACTCTTTAGTATTCACAGTGATGAATGGAAATCCTTCCAGAGTCAACATCAAACAGCTCTGCGGTAGGTGACTTGTGAGATTCTATATGAATCAAGCTTGTGTCAACTGGATATCGATTTGGTCCAGTAAATGAATTGATGACTCAATCAGAAAGATAGTAACTATCTGATTCACTCATATCGTGTTGTCTGCTTTGAGACGTTTCCAATAATTAAAACAAGCAAGCAATGGTGGAATCTAATACTCAGTGTTAGAAGATCCAGACGCTTTTGAGCTGAAACCCTGTCAATGAGGTTCTTTCAAATTGAACCTACCTGAATCAAAGTAACAGTATTTATACTGTAAAACGGGTCCTCATGAAACCGAAGGTAATGCAACCTAATCTTGAACTAATGACAAAGCCATATTCGTCCATAACAGTTTGTTTATCAATAACATCAAATGCAGGTACAAACGACGTGTTGCAACCACTTTCCATCCAGAGTCTGATCGTTACCGAACAGCTCATGCGTAAACTACAAAGACATACTATAACATCAAGATTTTCAGAATTAGAAAGCTCCGAAGAAATAAAGACAAAGACTTCATAAAACATTGATATTAAAGATAACTCTTTATAGAACCAATCTTTGGGGAGATATTAGAGAGCTTTCAAGATGATGCAAAGTATGAGCATGTTGGTCAAGATACAAGATCGCAAGGTGGTAAAGACGATCAAGACAAACAAGGAAAATATTTAGAGATCTCAAAAACAAAGATGAAGTCGAAAGACAATGACAAAGGCTCAAGATCAAAGATCACACAGCATGAAGGGACAAGCCTACAACATAATAAAGACCAAAGATTCAAGAACTCAACGACAAAGCAATCTCAACAAGTCTAAGGAAGAAATATTCAAAATCTTACCTCAAAAATTCAAAGACCACACATTTAAGGTGAGATTAATTAGCCATAAAAATGTCTATGAACATGAAGCTCAATAAGCCCTCCTTAAGAAAACGCGCTTGGGAGATATTGTTAAGCCTCAAAATATATAAGTCGAACAAGAAAGCTCGGCTGCTAATCATGGAAGCTCGGTCTTTATTTAGTAAATGTTGTAATAGGATAGAACGAGAATTAGGATCGTTAATTAATCTAATATTATACGTGTTTCGGACTAAGATCAAAGTAATCCCGAGCCTGACCCAAGATCAAACACCACACGGCCCAAAGAAAGCCTCAGAGGCCGGCCCATATATGTGGTATAAATACCCCTCTCCAAGTGTGGAGATGGTGTTGGTTCTCATTTGTTACACACTCTTTAGGTGAAATCAACCATTCTCTTTTTCTTCTTTCTTACTTTCTCTCTCTAAACATCTCTCTTCTCTTCTTCATTTTCTTTTATCTTATTTTCTTGTTCATAATGGTGAAGTAAAAGTGGTTTCGGGTTCCTATAATTAAGTATATAAACGGGCATGAAGTGATAAACATAATCAAAATACAAGGAATAAGGAATAATAGATATAAAGAAAAATCAAAACATTATATTATTATAAACATGGCTAATACCTAAAGGTATTAGTCGATAGTCATTGTAACAATACACGAAATCATAGATGAATGATTAAACATAATGCTAACCGAACGCGTATAGTGGAGTGTAGAGATTACAAGAGTTTTTCCATGGATTGGACCACTTCACAAAACCTTCTATTCTTCTTTTTTTTGCCTTTGCATCTTGTTTCATATGGTTTAGTGTTGCCTGCTATAAAACCTAGGACGAATGAAATATATATTGTCTCTTTGTTTGGTCTCCACGTCAAACACCACAAAAGCCCAAATTGGCATTCTTCTTTCCCGCTATGCTTCACGTCCAAAATAGCCCAACTAGGCCTTTTCTTCCTTTTGTATAACCAGTCAAAAATTAAAATTCCATAATACGTTCTAAAAGTTCAATCCACTAAATTATTTTCAGCATTAAAATAACTAATTTAACTCTTTTTCCGTATTTTTATCTCATAAAATTAAAGATCTCTTTTTTTATCTTTTCGTCCCCTTTTGAATCACTTAAAACGAAGCTCGAACGAAGAAGTTATGACAAAAATATTGCAACATATCCAAATCTTTTACTCTTACATATTTTACTTCTTTGTCACTTTCCGTGTTGTTTCACCATTTGCTCACAAAGTCTCCATTTTATACATAACCAGTCAGTAGACATTCTTGAACTCTTCGTTTATGCTTCAAAATGTGTGATTTTTTACTAACTTTCACCATATGCTCGTTATTTACTGCAAATAATAAATATAACCAATTAAGTATTAATTCTTATATAGAATAATATAAAACGAGCAATAAAGAAGGGATAAATGATGCTATAAAATATACGTTATTTGATGTCATCAAATATCCCCCCACTTGAATCCTACATGTCCTCAAGTAGCCTTTAGAAGTTTATGAAAATGTATCCCTAAGGATTTTTTCCGTTAAGCATTTATTCGATCAATTACAAGTCCACAACCAAACACCTCACGAAATAGAAAGATGAAAACACTCAAATCACTTAACTAAACTATATGGTAACATGTAACTAATTCACTCAATTGCTCGGTCATGACGAGTATTCTAAAGACCATACATACACACCCATAACGATGGGATAGACACATATGACTGCATTCAAATCTTAACTCGAATAAGCTAAAGAATAGGACTAGTAGTCTTTACAAAAAGTAATAAACCAGCAAGGGCGACAAAACACATATACGCATCCATAACGATGGAATAGACATAGATGATTGCATTCAATTCCCTCACTCGAGTAAAACCAAGGGTTAGGACGAAAAGTGATATAGGTAAGGATCTTCTAATCTTTCACCAAAAAGTAATAAACCAACAAGGCAGACAAAATCACACATACATGGCCGTAACGACGGAATAGACACATGTGAATGCTCCCATCCTCATTCGAATAAAACCTAAGGGTTAGAGATTAGGAAAGGGAAATAGATGTTGTTAAATAAAAATTTACAAAACAAATAGATTAAGTCCAAACAAATAAGGTACAAGTTGCTAGATGCTTTCCTAACCGTTACCATGATAAAGACTCATAAATATATACACAAACGTCTTGATCATAGATCAACAAAATAACCTAGGTTGGCGTTCCCGTAATGGTCAACTCCTAATCATCCCATACTTTTACAAAATCAAGTGGCGATATCTACCACTTTATACAAAACTTTACATCATTGATTTATAACATGTATCAATGAATAACCGATCCTTCAATTAATACCATCGGTTTAAGCTTTAACGAACCGACTATCTTCAGAATTTCCTCCTTTTTTTGCAACGATTTTCTAATTTTTTTGATTTTTTTTAACAAACCAATACACTACAAATCTCAATGTAATTTTACTTTCTTTACGATCATAATAACTCCGGATAATTTCTTCCATAATTCTTTGTTATTCGAACATACCAATAATTGTGATTGAAGTAAAAATACATGAGTTTAAACTACTTTTACATTCCCAATTGTGATTTACAATTTCCCAACCATACCAGAGATAGAAAATGACACAAGACACAGGAAATACATATTTTACAATAAAGCAACTAGCAACTGATAAATGGACTTAATCTAACAGGGTAGGCTAAGGTGTAAAGGTGTAACGAAACAAATAGTTAGTGTTATCCCAAAGGATTGGCTCTACTGGTTTTTCTAGGGGTATCTTACTCTAAAAGTAAGAGTAAACAAAGGGTTTATACGGGGGTTAA
>BQNB010067254.1:0-15613 GCA_026074375.1 Tanacetum coccineum | reverse complement strand
ATATTTGGCATTTTAAGTCCGTTTTTGGTTATTTCAGCTTGTTTTTAAAGGTAAAAGGTATGTGTATTTAAGCACATACCAAGGAACCGTTAGAAATAGTGGGCCATGAAGTTAAACAGTTGAAGCAAAGTCGGATCCCATTAGTCAAAGTTCGATGGAACTCCAAGAGAGGTCCTGAGTTCACGTGGGAACGTGAAGACCAATTTAAGAAAAAAATACCCACACCTCTTCACCAAGACCACACCGTTGTCAAGTGCTGCATCGTGAGCCTTGAGGACAAGGCTCGTTTAACGGGGGAAGTCTATAACACCCTGTGTTTTCAAGTCATTGATGACGTCGATAAATCCGCAATGTACCTTTTGTATTGTACGCATTTGCTTTAAATCATAAATGTTAAGCTAAATCGCGTAAGCTAAAAATTAGCGTTCAATGTAAACGGGCATCGATCAATTAAGCGTTTACATCAATCAAGTATCAAATAATTATTTTGAGAATAATTATGATCCTTGTTCATTTATTTTATTGGTTACGTAAATTTAATACGTTTCACGATAAATGACAATTAGGCATACCCGGAACCACAAAAATAATTCTACGCTTCAACAAATACCTACGTTTTTATACAACGATCAAAGTTTATAAAACTTTATGCATATGTATATATATATATATACATGTCTCCTATGTTTATACAAAAAATATCAAATTGGTCAAGATTGGTCTTTGTACATTTTCTACACCATTAAGATCTATGTTTCCTTGTTCCCTTTGACCATAAGTCTTCCACATTTTACTCCCTTGGTCTCCAAGACTTCCTATTCTTGCTTTGACTAGTCCTCATTTTGCTTATAACTCTTACACCCTTGAAGTAATAGCACACATTCATTTCCTTGACCAAAAATCAAACACGTTTATCTCTCTTTTTGGCTTACATACCCACTCCCAAAATAAACCACAATAACAAAATCCATAAAAACTTTTCCAACTTCATTTACACACTCTCATATAACATATCTAAGATACCTTAAAGTATTTTGAAGCCTTGAATAACCATTTCAAGTGTTGAAGCATAAAGAGAAAACTAGGGTTTTATAAGGAAAACAAGGGTTGTTTTCAAGCAAGGATTTAAACCACAAGGGTGTGGTTTATTTTTCATTGATCACTCGCTAATACTAAGGTTATCTAAGACCCTACTCATTTCATAGTTATCATTTTATGTGTATATTAATCTTTAATAGCAAAAAATCACATGTAGGATTGTATTAAACATGTAACTCATATTTTTACTTATGAATATCATTTGGTACACTTATTCATGCTCTATGTTGTTGTATATACCATGGAATAAGGACTCTATAAGTATGGTACCATGTTGATTAAAGTGTTAATGTTAATTAGGGTTTTTAAAAAAGTGCACTTAATATGTTATTAGTAAGAGAAAGGCAAATGACATGTTAATGTTGAGTTATGAACTTTTAATCAAGTTAATTGGACACTACAATAAATCATAATGGAAAGTAAAAGACTTGTACACTTATGATTATGATGTAAAAGTGGATTATGGATGAACTTGTATTAAAAAGTATACTTTCTGGATATTATGGTTAAAAAATGTTGTTAAGGACTTAATGACTTGGACAAATGGATAAATTTTAGACTTATGGACTATATAATATATATGATATAGTATATTAAGAGTGTGGGAAAAACTTGTGGAAATTATTTAGTTAAAAAGTATATAAAACAAGTTTAATAAATAAGTAAATTATAGATATTAGGGAGATGTTTGGAATGAATTCCAAACATTGGAGTATTATTTATTAAATATTCTACATCTCAAAACGATTCCGGAAAAGGTAAGAACTTGTCAAAACGGATAATAACGAAAAAGTTTACGCTAATTACGAGTTATACGCTAAATTAACCGGATTTAAAATAACTTTTATAAAAATTCTTATGAAACAGCAAGAAGGATATTTATTTAAACAAAAAATTAACAAAAAACATTTTTAGGATCTAAAATGATAAGAATTCATGATTTTCAATTAAATAAGAAGAAGTTATGAATTTCGCAGTATTCGGTAATTAAAAGATTTATAAAATAACTTTTATAACTATGAACAGTTTCAATAACGAGAACGTGCTCGAAAGAATCGCTAAAAACAGAGCTATAACGAATAAAATACGACGTTTACGGGTTTTACGATGACTAAAACTATAAAAATAACTTTACAACTGGTGTGAACAGTAAAAAGTACTGTTCATCAGAGGGTCAAAAATATGAAATTCAAATATATGATACTCGTCCTAACACTAACGCGTGGGCATAAGAAACGCAAATCGGGCTTAAAACTCGAAAGTTACGCCATTTTTACAACAAGTAATTAGAAACGTTTTAACTAATTAAACGCAATTTTTTCCCAAAACAAGTAGATGGGATATAAGCTGTATAGAATATATGTGGTTTATCAAAGTACTATAATTACTAGGAGTTTCCATTAATGATGACCCTTCGGGTGGCGTAAAATCGACGAGGTTGCTGGATACGATTTAAAGTGACCTGGGGGGGGGGCGCCTCCTTACACGTTCAACTACCAGACCTCTTATTATAAGATAGCCCGAACGATAGTATGATGAAACTAACATAGACCTGTATATGATGTTATGTTCATTTAAGTAACATGGTACTTTATACACCTCTTAATTAAATAGGTTGCAGCTGACGATTTTGCGTGACCGCGTTATCTTGAATTAGGATTATCAGAACTCCAAGGTGATTCATAGACCCATATTTTTATGATTTCAATGCATTTATACAATTGGTTGGAAACACTTTGTTTATAAATTGGACCGCAAGTGTATATTTTATATTGATTACGTGTTTGCCTAAGTAGCGATAACCCAAGTTGAGCCCCTTTATCATGAACTGTCAATTGCATAGATGTAGTTGTTAATTACATTATGTGAGCGCGTAATGTTTATGAATAGAGTCTAATTGGGATAGCCCTTCCGTTCGGGTGACTAGCTATCACCGGAACGAAACGGATAGCATGTCGGATATTGGGGAGTTTCGGTTATACCATCTAATCTGGCAGCAATTGCAATAATATTATGCAAGAAGATTGTCGAGCTTCAGTGTCATGAGATTAGGAAAATGTAACGATATTGTTGATGTCTGCATGTGTAGCATTATCACGGGAAAGTCTGCGGTCCTTGCCATATATATGATTTATCAAACCTATGAATTCATACAACCATTATGTTTGACGTTTCAAGCATGTTATTTCAGGAGATAGTAAGCATAAGAGTCCAAGATCATGTGGTGATTTTGTTTTGGATGTCATGCTAAAGATATGGTTGTATTATGTTTTGGGAAACTCATGTGTTAAGAACCAGTATCTTTGTAATAATAATGAGGAACAAGTTAAAGCTTCGGGCTATTTGTAACAAATTCTTTGTTAAGTCCAATGTATCAGTTTTAAATGACTTTTTGGTCATGGTCTATATATATCTTGTGTTATTGATTATGAAGTAACATAGCCCGGAGATCTAACCTCTCACCCATTTTGGGGGTGTTACACTAATTGTTATTAAAACAAAAATACTTTCACTTTTTAAAATAAAATAATTTGCAAGCTGTAAACATTAAAAGAAAAAATCAGTGTTGTAAAACAAGGTCTACAAGGCCGATCAATTGCCGATTAGACGTTACAAGGACACCAACCTTGCCGATTAATGTAACAGGGTCAAACAAATAGGTCAACCATGGTCAACGGCGATCAACGGTGGTCAAACTTGCCGGAAACCTTCTAATCCTGCCGGAAGTACTTAAACTTGTTTTGATTACTTATATTAGTTGTTTAAATCTATTACAAGTGTTTTATAAAAAAACTTGCCAATAAACTAAAAACTCGACGAAAATACACAAAACTTGTCGGAAATACCTAAACCATGCCAAAAATGCCAATCCGATTAATCGCAGATTAATCCCGCATTGACCGATTACAAGCTACAAGGTGGTCGACCGCCCGGCTAACGACTTAGGACTTTTGCAACCTTGGAAAAAAATACATCATAGCGACGTGATTTTTTTATCCTTCAGTAAATAGGCATTTTGATATATTTTCGACGAATTTTTTCTTCAAGTTTCTTTTAGGTTGTAATTTACAACTGAAAAATTCACACGTGACTTCTGAAATTAAATATAATTTATTTTAAAAATCACTGTGATTTCAAAAATCAATGTGATTTGTAAAGACACAGTCTCTTTTCCACTAATTAGTTCACCAGTATTGTTGATCTAAACGTCCGATACTTCTTCCTTACATTCCGTTTAAACAAATGTCTTTGAGTTTAACTCATATATCGTGTCCTCAAACTGACGTGGTACCTTCACGCACCGCTGTGAAGCGCGTTGTTTTGTAGACATAATCTTGCATTAAGATTAACCGTTACAAATAAGCCAAGACAACACACCCTTAACCCAATATCTCAAACAAACAAATTTCAATATCGGCTTAAGCCCACCAAACCCATAAAAGTTCAAACTAAAGAGTTGACTTTAATTCTTAGCCATGTCTTGCTGTTTCTTGCTACGCACACTTCTATCATTGTTTGACTAAAACCAAACTACATACGCTTATAGTGTTCGTGAATTGCTAAAAGGTACACGATTCTTGAAATCCTTTGTTAATTACTTATTATATACGTGTTTATTTATTCCGCTGATAAATTAAAGGTTAATTAGTTTATAAAATCCAACAATTATGTGTGTTAAAATCTATATGCTGTGTACTAATAGAATGTAGTGGAACGTGTAAAACTTCAGAACATATTCCTAGAAACTGGAATTTTTTTCTATGTATGTGAACGCCACACACACACACACCGAAAAAGGGAATATGTGGGGAGTGGGGGGGGGGGGGGTGATAATTGGGGGAAAATGGTGGTTGAGCAGACATATATATATTATATATATAGAATATATATATATAGATATATTAAATTTATAATATATAATAATATATATATATATATATAGATATATATATATATATATATATATATATATATACTAGTAACATAACCCGCCCAACGGGCGGGTTCAGTTCATAAAACTTTTTTAAGACAATGTTTGTCGTTCAGTTCTAATGATTGTCGTGTTTGTGTGAAATAGAATCTTCATTCCTCTTTTCGTTGATTCTTGACAGTGTGGACAATATAGTTGTCCGTGTCGAGAATACCGCTTGTTAAAAGCAAACCAACCTGTCATAGTGTCTGCCTTTGATTCTTAGTAATTGTCATTGTCAAGATAAGAGTAAATTGCAAAAATCATTCCTGTGGTTTGTAGTTTGTGGCACTAATCATCCCTAGCCAATACTATTGGCACATCATCCCTGAGTGGTGAAACGTTTGACAAAAATCATCCCAATCATCCCTAGAGGGATGATTTTTACAAACTTTTTGTTAAACTTTTGCAAAATCATCCACAATAAAGGATGATTTTTGCCGAACATTAACCACTCAGGGATGGAATAATGCCAATAGTATCGCTAGGATGATTAGTGTCACAAAGTACAAACCACAGGGATGATTTTTGCAGTTTACTCTCAAGATAATGTCAATTGAAAGATAAACATTTACATGCATGCATTTTCCTAGCAACTTAACCCGCCTGACGGGCGGGTTCACTTCATAATAATATATACAATACTAAGTAGATGTAAATAAATAATTCAAGATATTCAGAAAGTTGTATCTAGAAAGATTTTTGAGCGTATAGCTGGTCGTGTTGAGAAACGGAATGGTTTTGTTCTCTGACTAAGCAAAATTCACCATCTATTGTTTTTTGCTATTGTTAGTGCGATATAAATAGTTACCGAGTGTCTAAAACATGTGATACATACTAGCCTTGCTGTTGGGATTAAAAGCCTTCTTGAAGTTACTGTCTGCTAAGGTTTGTGTTACTGCTGCAAAGCAAAAAGTTAGTGTTGTTCATTAACTTAACTGACAAATATGCTAAGGAGTAAGTTGCTGCGAGTATAAAGTTAGTACTGCTAGTTCACAGTTTACTACTGCTAGTATATATTAACGTATTGTCTAGTATAAAGTTAGTACTGCTAGTGAAGATTGAGAAGAAAATCTATCAAAGTAGTTACAACTGCTTGTACTCACTAATGCTGCTGGTGTATAAGTACTACTACTGGTGTTAAAAGTTAATGCAGCTAAGTACAAACGTTACAACAGCTCAAAGATTAAGACTGCTGAAAGAGTTTTCTACTTCAGAGAACGATTAAAGACAGAAGAAAGGATAAAAGATTGATTAAGATCAAAGATTACTTACTGATAAGTATGATTTATTTATAAATAATCATAGAGAATATCTAAGTTTTAGGAATATATTGTAAATCGACTAGGACTCTTTGGTGTATAAAAGGAGGTCCTGGGCATAGAGGTTGACAAAAAAAATCTCAATCATCTACACAAGTACCAAAAACAAGTCATTCGTAGAATTGACATAGCTTCAAGGTTTTGTAACCCAAATACCTAGGAGATATCGTATTATTTGTAATAATAATATTAGGAGCTTTTATTAATTGAATACATCTTGTTTTGTGTAACTGTTTCATTAAGAATCTTCTAATCTTAGAAGATTAAATTCCGCATAAATCTTTAATACACTTAACAAACTTTTTTCTACTATAGTAGTGTTAGAGATTTATCAATATAAACTAAACCTTAAACAAGCTAAGGAATCAGATCATTAGAAGTTAACGGAATCATCAGTGGTAATTAGAGCTTGTTAGCTTTGAGAAACTTTTGCTAGAAGACATGGTCTTTTTAAAAAAAAGATATGGATCAAGATTCTGCACACATGGTGGTTGCATCCAAAGTTCCCATGCTCAAACCTGGTAAGTATGAGATCTAGAGGATGAGGATTAAACAATATATCTAGATGATAGACTATGCATTGTGGGAAGTCATAGAGAATGGTGCAACCTTGCCAAAAACAACAACCGTGGAAGGTGTTGTGACAATGATGCCTATTACAACTGCTGAAGAAAAGGCTCAAAGAAGATTAGAGGTGAAAGCTAGAAGTACTTTAATGATGGGCATTCCTAATGAACACCAGTTAAAGTTTAACTCTATAAAAGATGCTAAGAAGTTGCTGGAAGCTGTTAAAAAGAGATTTTGTGGGAATGCAGTTACAAGAAAGACTCAAAGGAATCTCTTAAAGCAGCAATATGAAAACTTCACTGCTCCAAGCTTAGAGATGCTTGATCAAACTTTTGATAGGCTTCAAAAGCTTGTGAGTCAGTTGGAGCTTTTAGATGAAAAGCTTTTACAAGAAGATGCTAATCAAAAGTTATTAAGAAGTTTGTCACCTGAGTGGAACACACATGCTGTTGTGTAGAGGAATAAAGCTGATTTGGACACAATGAGCATGGATGATCTCTACAACAACCTCAAGGTGTATGAACCAGAATTTAAAGGGATGTCTAGCTCAAGTTCAAGCACACAGAACATGGCTTTTGTGTCCTCTTCAAATAACAACACTAGCAGCACTAATGAAGCAATTAATACTGCTCATGGAGTTTCTACTACTAGCACTCAAGTTAATGCTGATTACTCTACAAATATTGATAACTTGAGTGATGCTGTTATTTGTGCATTCTTTGCTAGTCAACCAAATAGTCCTCAACTTGTACATGAGGACTTGCAACAAATCCATCAAGATGACATGGAAGAGATGGATTTAAGATGGAAAATGGCCATGTTAACTATAAGGGCCAGAAGGTTTTTAAAGAATACTGGAAGGAAGCTTACTGTTAATGGCAATGAGACTATTGGTTTTTATAAGTCCAAAGTGGAGTGCTACAACTGCCACAAGAGGGGACATTTTGCTAGAGAGTGTAGAGCTCCAAGAAATCAAGACAACAAGAACAAGGAAAGCTCAAGAAGGAGTGTGCCTGTGGAAACATCTTCTTCCACAGCTTTGGTGTCATGTGACGGTCTTGGTGGATATGACTGGAGTGATCAGGCAGAGGAATGGCCTAATTATGCACTCATGACTTTCTCATCTTCAAGTCCTGACTCAAAGGTATCCAATGATTCTATTTGTTCAAAATCTTGTTTGGAAACTGTTGAACTTCTTAAATCTCAAAATGATCAACTATTAAAAGATTTAAAGAAATTTGAGTTAATGGTTCTAGGTTACAAGACAGGTTTAGAGTCAGTGGAAGAAAAACTTAAAGTTTATAAAGCAAATGAGTCTATTTATTTACAAGATATTAAGGGCTTAAAATTTGAAATTCATATAGGAGAAATAACTATTAGAGAGCTTAGGAAGAAGCTTGAAATAGCTCAAAAAGAAAAGGACGACATTCAACTTAATGTAGATAAATTTGAACACGCATCTAAAAGTTTAAACAAGCTCATAGAGTGTCAGATAGTTGACAATTGCAAGAAAGGTTTAGGCTATGAAAACTATAATGCAGTTCCACATCCCAACATAGGAAATTTCATGCCTCCAACACCTGACTTGTCTTTTACTGGTTTAGATGAGTTTGTTAATAAGCTTGTAGTTGCCTGTAGTTGAGAACTGTAAAGCTATGTTTAGTGAATAAGAGCCTAAGGTAGTTAGGAAGAATGATGATGCCTTATGTATTGAAGAATGGATGTGAGATGATGAGGAAGAGGATGTGTGTCAGCCTAAATTTGAAAAGAAAACAGTTAGGCCTAGTACTATTAAGAAAGAGTTTATCAAATCTAATCAACAAGAAAAAACTACTAGGAAATGTTTAAACAATTGAGCAAAACATAGGCAACACTCATAGTCAAGAGGCAATCAAAGAATTGGAAAATATGATGTATCAAAAAAATCTAGGAAGAAATTTTGAGATGTTTACTAAAGGCATGTATGAGTGTGAAAAGCTTTGATCATTTGCAAGTTGATTTCAATTACGTCAAAAACAATTTCAAATTCAAGGATGGTATAAAACTGTTTGGAACAATTTTGAAGGGTGATTAATCCAAAACTTTGCCATAAAAAAGATCACCCCTCTATGCTAAAGGAACTTGGTTTCAAGGAGCAGTACTATGAAGTCTTGGTTTAGTATCAAGTCTGGCTTAGTAGCAATTAATACTGCTAGATAAAATATTTCTAAAACAACAGTATTGGGTAATACTGCTAGACAAGTTAATACTGCTCAATCAAAAACAACAGTGAATGCTGCTATACCAATGTCATATATTTCTAAAACAACACATCCAACTGTTAAGAGGCCTATTCATAAGAACACAACATTTAAAAACAGTAATATTAATCAAAGGGTTAATACTGTTAGGGGTAAAAAAATTAATACTGCTAGGCCAAAAGAAGTAGTTAATGTTGTTAAGGAAATAATTTTAATGCTGTTAAGGCCTCAGCTTGTTGGGTTTGGAAACCAAAGAATAAAATTTTAGACCATGTTTCTAAACACAACAGTGCATCAATCACCCTAAAAAAGTTTGATTATGTTGATGCACAAGGCAGATCCAAGTCAGTGATGGCTTGGGACCCCAAAAGAAACTGATTTTCTTACCTAATGTGCAGGGCAATCCACAAATAGATTTACAGGATCAAGGAGTGATTGATAGTGGATGCTCAAGGCACATGACTGGGAACATGTCTTATCTTATAGACTATGAAGAGATAGATGGAGGATATGTTACTTTTGGAGGGAACCCCAAAGGAGGAAAAATCACAGGAAAATGTACCATTAAAACTGGTAATCTAGATTTTGAAAATGTGTATTTTGTGAGAGAGTTAAAGTTTAATCTCTTTAGTGTCTCACAAATGTGTGATAAAAAGAATAGTGTTCTTTTTAATGACACTGAATGTATTATTTTATCTCCAAACTTTAAGTTAATTGATGAAAGTCAAGTTTTACTTAGAGTTCCTAAAAAGAACAATATGTATAGTGTTGATTTAAAGAACATAGTTCCTAAAGGAGGTTTAACTTGCCTTTTTGCAAAACCACACTATGTGAATCTAAACTCTTGGCATAGAAGGCTGGTCATTTAAATTTTAAAAAGCATGAATAAAATTGTTAAGGGAAATCTTGTAAGAGGTTTACCTTCTAAACTTTTTGAAAATGATCAAACCTGTTTAGCTTATCAAAGGGAAACAGATTAGAAGCCTATTGTAAGTCTAAAACAGAAAACTCAAATCAGTTTCCTTTACATTTGTTTTTTTTTTTTTTTTTTGTTTATTGCATATGATTTTGTTGTGGTCCAACATTTGGTAAAAAAGCCTTATAAAGGAAAATGTTTGCGAGTTGTCACAGATGATTTCAATAGGTTTACATGAGTTTTCTTTCTAGCTACTAAGGATGAGACCAGTGGCATTCTTAAGTCCTTTATAACTGGGATAGAAAATCTAGTAGATCACAAAGTTAAGATGATTAGGTGTGATTATGGAATTGAATTCAAAAAATACCAAAGAAATGAATCAGTTTGTGAGGATAAGGGTATTTTGAAGACAATTGTGTGGTTAGAACTCACTCAACAAAATGGAGTGATGAGAGGAGGAATAGGACATATTAAGGCTGCTAATACTATGCTAGCTGATTCTAAAGTTCGCAAACTCTTTTTTGGGTAGAAGCAATTAATATGCTTGCTATGTGCAAAATAGAGTGTAGTAGGTTATGTCTCATAACAAGGACACCTTATGAACATTTTCATGGGTAGAACACCAAACTTTAGTTTTATGAGACCATTGGGTGTCCGTGTTTAACTATTCTTAAACATAGATCACTCAGGCATATATGATGGTAAGGATGATGAAGGTTTCTTTGTTGGTTACTCTTTAAATAGTAAATGCCTTTCAGAGTATTCATAGTAGAACAGGATAGTGGAAGAAAACGTGAATATTAGGTTCAGTAAAGTACACCAAATCTGTAGGTAGTGGACCAGATTGGCTATTTGATTATTGATGCACTTACCATGAACAATGATTATGAGCCAATTTTGACAGGTTACACTGTTAATGGGTTTGTAGGTACAAAAAGCAAGTGATAATGCAGGTCAAACTGGAAAGGAGACAGAACTTGTTAAAAATTACATTTTGCTACCATTATGGCCTGTTGATCCACCATATTCCCAAGATCCAAAGAGTTCTCTTAATGATGGATCCAAACCTTCAAGTGACGATGGAAAGAAGGTTGATGAAGATCTAAGAAAAGATAGTAATGTATGATCATAGAGGAAGGATGATAAATGTTAAACAACCACTACACTGTTAATGCTGCTGACACAAATGAGGTTAATGCTGTTGGTGGAAAAACAAAGCATAAAACTTCCATTGATTCCAATATATGACCTTCTTTGAAATTATATCATATTTTTACTCTCAAGAGATGATGAAGATGATGGTGCAGAGGCTGACATGAACAATTTAGATACAACAATCCAAGTCAGTCCTATTTAACTATAAGAATTCATAAGGATATTCCTCTTGAACAAGTGACTAAAGATTTGACAATCAAGCTTCACAAACAAGAAAGATGTCAAAGAATTTAAAGGAACATGGGTTTGTTAGTACTATTCAACCAAAGAACAAACCTAAGACTACAAAATTGCTTGTTTGCTTCTTTATCATAGGAAGACCCCGAAAGGGTAATTCATGCATTGAAGGATCCATGATGGTAGAGGCCATACAGAATGAGCTTCTACCAATTCAAGTTACAGGACTTTGGACTTTTAGTGGATTTTACCAAATGGAAAAAAGGCATATAAGCACTAAGTGGGTTTTCAGGAATAAAAGGATGAAAGGGGAATTGTGTTAATGACAATAAAGCAAAATTGGTTGTGCTCAAGGTTACACACAGAAGAAGGGATTGTCTCTGATGAGTCTTTGCCCCTTGTTGTAAGAGTGATGAAAATTAGAGCTATTTTTAGCTTATGCTTCATTTAAAGATTTTGTGGTGTATCAAATGGATGTAAAAAGTGCTTTTCTCTATGGGAAGATTGAAAAAGAGGTGTATGTATGTCAACCACTAGGATTTGAAGATCTAGACTTTCCTGATAGAGTATACAAGGTTGAAAAGCACTGTATGGACTACATAGGAAATCTTGTAAGAGGTTTACCTTCTAAACTTTTTGAAAATGATCAAACCTGTGTTGCTTGTCAAAAGGGAAAGCAGCACAGAGCCTCTTGTAAGTCCAAAACAGAGAACTCAATCAGTCTTCCTTTACATTTGTTACATATGGACTTGTTTGGTCCAACATTTGTAAAAAGCCTTATGAAGAAAATGTATTGCCTAGTTGTCACAGATGATTACAGTAGGTTTACATAGGTTTTCTTTCTAGCTACTAAGGATGAGACTAGTGGCATTCTTAAGTCCTTTATAACTTGGACAGAGAATCTAGTAGATCACAAGGTTAAGGTGATTAGATATGATAATAAGACTGAGTTCAAAAACAGAGAAATGAAACAGTTTTGTGAAATAAAGGGTATTTTGAGACAATTTAGTGTAGCTAGAACTCCTTAATAAAATGGAGTTGCTGAGAGAAGGAATAGGACACTAATTGAGGCTTCTAGGACTATGGTAGCTGATTCTAAGTTGCCAACTACATTTTGGGCAGAAGCAGTTAATACTGCTTGCTATGTGCAAAATAGAGTGTTAGTAGTTAAGCCTCATAACAAGACCCCATATGAACTTTTTAATGGTTTAACACCAACTTTAAGTTTTATGAGACCATTTGGGTGTCCTGTTACTATTCTTAATACCATAGATCATTTAGGCAAATTTGATGGTAAGGCTGATGAAGGTTTCTTTGTTAGATACTCTTTAAATAGTAAAGCCTTTAGAGTATTCAATAGTAGAACAAGGATAGTGGAAGAAAACTTGCATATTAGGTTCAGTGAGAGTACACCTAATGCTGTAGCTAGTAGACCAGATTGGCTATTTAATACTGATGCACTAACAAGAATAATGAATTATGAGCCAACTGTTGTAGGTACACAGTCTAATGGTTTTGCAAGTACAAAAGCAAGTGATAATGCAGGTCAAGCTAAAAAGGAGACAGAACTTGTCAAAGATTACATTTTGCTACCATTATGGACTGCTGATCCACCATATTCCTAAGATCCAAAGAGTTCTCATAATGATGGATCCAAACCTTTAAGTGATGATGAAAAGAAGGTTGATGAAGATCCAAGAAAAGAAAGTAAATGTAATGATCAAGAGAAGGAAGATAATATTAAAAGCACTAACACTGTTAATGCTGCTAGCACAAATGAAGTTAATGTTGTTGGTGGAAAAACAAGCATTGAACTTCCATATGATCTAAATATGCCTGCTTTGGAAGATTATAACATATTTAACTTCTCAAGAAATGATGAAGATGATGGTGCAATGGCTGACATGAACAATTTGGATACAACAATCCAAGACAGTCCTAATCTAACTACAAGAATTCATAAAGATAATCCTCTTGATCAAGTGATTGGAGATTTGCAATCAGCCACATAAACAAGACATATGTCAAAGAATTTGGAGGAACATGTGTTTGTTAGCACTATTCAACAAAGAACAAACCATAAAGACCTTCAAAACTGCTTGTTTACTTGCTTTTTATCTTAGGAAGAACCTAAAAAGATAATTCATGCATTGAAGGATCCAATCTGGATAGAGGCTATGCAGGAAGAGCTTCTACAATTCAAGTTACAAGAAGTTTGGTTGTCCATAAGGAGTTGGGTGATAGTTTAGTGAGGGCTGCTACTACTGCTTCTAGCTTAGAAGCAGAGCAGGACAGTGGTAACATAACTAAGACTTGATCCAAGGAAACACCTAATGAATCTAGTTCCCTAGGAACTACTTCAGGTGGTGGTCTTAGGTGCCAAGAAACCATGGGGGATACTATTGCTCAAACTAGGTTTGAGAATGTATCTAAACTTTCTAATGATTCACTACTCGCAAGAGGTAACACACTTCGAAGTGATGAGGATAGACTTAAACTTAATGAATTGATGGAATTGTGTACCACTTTACAAAAGAAGGTTCTTGATTTGGAGAAGACAAAGACCACTCAAGCTAATGAGATTGCTAGTTTGAAAAGGAGGGTCAAGAAGCTTGAAAAGAAAAGAAGTTCAAGAACTCATAAGCTGAAGAGACTATACAAAGTTGGTTTGAGTGCTAGGGTAGAATCCTCTAGAGATGAAGAAAGTTTGGGTGAGGATGCATCCAAACAGGGGAGGATTAATGCTATTGATGCAGATGAAGACATTACCCTGGTTAATGTTCAAGATGATGCTGACAAAGAAATGTACGATGTGGGTACTGTGACTGGTGATGAGGTGTTTGCAGAACAAGAAGTTGCTGCTAAAGATGTGAATTTAACTATTGATGAAGTTACTTTGGCTCAAGCACTTGCAGCTTTGAAAAGTGTAAAACCCAAGGTAAAAGGGGATGTTATAGAAGAGCCAAATGTACCAGTTAATGTTGCCAGTGCTTCAACAAAGGTTAGTGCTGCTACAACAACAACTGCTACAATTCCAACTCCAAGGAAAGGAATTGTTATTACTGAGCTGGGTACACCTACAATAACGAGATCTTCACAACAACCATCACAGGCAGAAGTTTAGGACAAAGGCAAAGGGAAAATGATAGAACCTGAACCTGTGAAGAAAATGAGTAAGAAAGATCAACTCAGGAGTGATGAAGAAGTTGCTTTAAAGTTACAAGCTAAATTTGATGAAGAAGAAAGACTTGCAAGAGAGAAAGCTAAAAAAGAAAAGGAAGCCAATGTTGGCTTGACTGAAGAATGGGATGATATTCAGGGTAAGATTGAGGCTGATCATGAATTTGCTCAAAGACTACAAGTAGAGGAGCAAGAAGAGTTGTTTGTTGAAGAAAAGGTAAAATTATTTCAACAACTCTTGGAACAAAGAAGAAAGCACTTTGCTGCTAAAAGTGCAGAAGAGAAGAGGAACAAACCACCAACCCAAGCCCAACAAAGAAAAATTATGTGTACTTACCTAAAGAATATAGAAGGAAAGAAGCTCAAAGAATTAAAGAACAAATCTTTTGATTCTATTTAGAAGATGTTTGACAGAGCTTTCATGAGGGTGAATACATTTGTTGACGTTAGAACAGACTTGGTGGAAGGTAGTTAAAAGAGAGCAGGAGAAGAGTTAGAACAAGAGAGTACTAAGAAGCAGAAGGTGGATGAGGATAAAGACACATCAAAGCTTTAAAGTCTAATGGAAGTCATTCTAGATGAAGAAGATGTTTCAATTGATGTTGTACTTTAGCTACTAAGTCTCCAAGCATTGTTGATTGGAAGATCCATAAAAAAGGAAAGAAAAACTATTATCAAATAGTGAGAGCTGATGGAAAGTCTCAAATGTATAGAGTCTTTAGTCTTATGCTTAAAAGTTTTAGCAGGGAAGATTTGTACAAGTTGGTAAAAGCTAAATATAAGTCAACAAGACTAGTGGAAGACTTGGATTTGTTATTATAGGGAGATTTGAAGACAATGTTTGATCTACATGTTGAAGATCAAATATGGAAAAATCAACAGAATTACAAAGTGTTGGATTGGAAGCTATATGACTCATGTGGAGTAC
>BQNB010067253.1:0-34263 GCA_026074375.1 Tanacetum coccineum | reverse complement strand
CAATGTTGGTATCGTCATCGGATGACCCGTAAGTGTTTAGATGGTCTTGGTAAATTCCATTTTCATGACAAATTGTAAACCAAACTTCCTTTAATTTCTTTCGCCATAGAGCACATCCTTGACAATTTGGACCTTCAACCGGGTTTCCACACTTCATACAATCCTGAGGGGGTCGTTGAGATGAGTCGGATGTTTTATTAGTATCGCGAATGAACTTGTCTACGAGACTTCCTTTAGAACAACCACAAGATTTATTGTAACATTCCATAATCGTGAAGAGGGGATTCAAATGATAATCGAGTGACGCCATAAGAATTAAACAATATAGAGGGTTAAGAAAAGAATTAAATGGATAAGAAGAAAAAGAAGATTATTTTTGGATTTTCAAGTTTTTTAAGCAACATATTTTATTAACGGACAAAACGAGATAAGACAACTTAAACCAATTAATCAACAAGCTTCACGGTAGCTCTCTAAAAGAAAAACGCACAAAGGAGCGGAGGAGTAGGAAAGCACGAAGCTATTAAAACCTTCTCCTTTAGGGTCATAGTTCCTCGGAACAACCCGCCTTATACCCCTCTTATAGTTTGTTTATCAATTAAAGGTGAGCCGTACTTCACAAGTGACTCAAAGTCAAGTTTTAATCTTTTGTTCGGGAATTTATTATGATAATGCTTCAGTTGAAAGCATTATATTGATGATGATTTTTATTTATTATTATTATAGACAATGTTTTTATATTTTTGGTTTTTCTTGTTTATATAATAAAAAGAAATAAAAAATATTTTTGTATTTTTATATTTTTTTGTGTTTTATATTTTTATAAATAAAAGAAAATATTCACAAACGGGAAAATTAACTTCACGAGGGAAGGGTCTTCAAACACGACAAACTTCAACTCAATATTCGTTTCACGACCTCCCCGGCAGCGGCGCCAAAAATTGACAAGTATCCTTTACTATATATAAATATTTAATATATATATATAAATATATAACAAATGGGATAATATCAATGATAGTAGTATAGTATTATCGAAAGTATCGGTTTCTCACTTCGTTATCCACAAAGTTTAAAACCGGACCCGGGTCGTTCTTCCCGACTAGGCGTGAATTTGAAAGTCGAGTTTCGGTTTGGAATCATGCTTGAATGATCAAAGATTTGATTTGGTTATCTATTTCTACAAATAAAATGCAAAAACAAATAAAGGAAAACTAAAAACGAAAGCTAGAAAAGATTTAAACTTAAAACGAGGACTGGGAAAAGTAAAAAAAAACGCGACTTAAAAATCTAATTTATTAAATTTAAATCCTAAAATGATTTTCTTACTTTTAATTAATCCTAAGTGACAAAAAAGTTAGAATAAAGAAAACTAGATCAAAAACGAATGCATTTAAAGCTAAAAACGCGAAGAAAACGAGAACGGGATTCGATCCCATTCTTTAAAAAAATCAAATTTTGCAAAAATAACCCTACGAAAGCAAAATTAATTTTCCTAGAAGCAAAATGATAAAAGAAAATTTTAAAAAAGAGAATTATATTTTTTTGACTTTTATTTTATTTATTATGATTTAATTACTGTTTTAATCAAAATAAATTCTAAAAAATACTAAACGTTTTTATAAAAATCTAAGAAAATTACAGAAAGTAGCTAAAGTTATTAGGAATCTATGAAAAATACAAAATGGTTGCCAGCTTATTTGAATAAGCTGAGAAAAAGCTAAAACAGCTTATGGGCTTATAGGCTAGAAAAATGTATAAAGGAATAGATTGTGCAAGCAATAGCCGATGAGCTATTGAAGCACAATGGTTTTGAGTGAGTGTGTGTGGGACGTGTGGTATACAAGGGGGAAATCACAGGTTCGAAACCTGTGGCCTCTTCCTTTTTAAAAACATTTTTTTCATTTTTCTTTTTAAAAACTTAAAGAATAAGCTTAAATAACAACTTTTTAAAAAGACCCTTTTTAAAAATCTTAAAAATAAGCTAGGATATAAGCAAATAATAGTGACAGTTTTGGCTAAATAACACTAAGTCTAAATACTCTAACTGTTAAGCTAATTTTTTAAGAACAATAAGCACACAAAAAACTAACTAAGCTAGAACAGCTAAAAACCTTCTCCTAATAAGCAAAAACAAACAAAGATAAGCAAAGAATACAAGCTAAATAAGCAGAAAATCAAAATGAGCTAAATGGCTAAGCTGTTTGGCATTTTAAAACATAATAAGCAATTGAAAATGGAAAATAAGCTAAAGCACATAAGCTACTACCTAAATAAGCAGAATGAAGAAAAATAAGCCAAGAAAAATAAGTAGAAAATACAGAAAAAAGCAGATAAGCAATAAGCAAAAAATGCATACAAGCAGCCAAGGGGACAGACTTGGGCCTAATTTTTAAGCATTCAAAAGGGGTCCTAAGGGCTTAAGACTTAAAGGGCTTATAAATTAGCTTAAGGACTATCTAATAAAAGCAAAAGATTAAAACTTGAAACAAATAAAAGCTACAAAAAAGGGCTGCAAAAGGTGTTGTCCACTCAGCATATGCTGAGTGGTATTTTGAAAAGAAACAAGGGGCTTATTGCAGCCTTAAGTATAAGCAAGCAAATAAGCTCAAAATTAAAAAATAGTTAAAAACAGATTTAGTTAAGCTTGTAATGAACTTATGCTCAAATTTTGAAAAGCTAAAAATACTTTTTGACTGCTGAAAACTAGAAGTGAAAAAGGGGCTTTTGAGACTAAAATATAGCTTAGCACACTTGACAGACTTAACAAAAACCAAAGCTAACCTAAAGACACTTTTTCTAAATGCATTTGACACTAAAAAAAGACACAAAACAAGGTTTGAAAACAGGTTTTAAGAACCTTAATCTATCAAGCTCCTTGAAACTGTTTTGGTCCAACAGTTTCAAGGACTTTTAGACTAGACTTAAAAACAACATTTAAAACTTGAAACTTAAAAAAACAGATATGAAATGACTCAACAAAGCTTGTCAAAGATGGCCCAAGGACCCATTTGGTTTTTAACACACTTTTACCCATTTTTAACCACTGACCCAGACACCCCTTTGGATTCTTAAATTAGTTTTTAAAACTGATTTATGAAGATTAGAGCAAGGTTTTGGCAAAACAGATAATAAGCAACAAATATTGAGCAAGAATGAGCTAAAAGCATGCAAAGTTAAGCAGTAAATTAAGCTACAAGCAATAAGTTGTTTACAAGGCAAATTTAGCAGTTTTAAAGTAAATCACGACTAAATGACACAAAAAAAATTAAAAGGCATTCATAAGCTTAAATAAACATAAATAAGCACAAAAAGACACAAATAAGCAGAAAAATAAGCTGATGAACAGTAGATTGCAAAAAATGAAAAAAATAAAAATAAACTCACAAGAAGTCCTTAGCTTTTTGGCAAGAAATAAGCTTCCAAGAGCTTATGAACAAAACCTTATAGCCTCCCATGAGGCACTAAACCCAAGGCCATCCTTTATCAACCTTGCTCCTTGCTTCTTCACATATTCTTTTTTTTCTTTTTTTTTGAATTTTTTTTGGATTTTTGACTTTCTTGACAGAAAATGAAACAAGCTTACATGTAGGCTGTTAATGACTTAAAAGCTTATATGTGAGCTTAAACAACAGTATTTAAAGACAATGTAAGATAAATGACAAGTATTTAGGAAAACATGTAAATGACAATAATTTAAGAACAAGTATTTAAATGACAGAAATTTAAATGACAGTAAATAAAAAGACAATATATTAAAATGGACAAATTTTTGGTTTACAAGCTTTCACTTTACAAAATTTCGACACACCAAAATGAGATACAAATGCCCTATTTATACTAAAAACCCTAATGCTTGAGTCTTCATTAGCTGTGTTTCTTGTGTTTTCTATGTGAGGAGAAACACAAATCAATCAGAGCTATTTATCTTTGCTTGCTCTCCAATCCCTTTGATCTAAGCCGTTGATATTCTTGTCCAAATAGGTGATAGGGGATTGCCAACATGGACATAAGCCCATGTGGGTGTGGGGTAAGGGAGAGTGATATTTTTAGCTGGGGGTGAACAATAAACGAGGAGGGGGGAACATGGATGCGTGAACAGTGGAGATGGGTTGTGGCGGGAAGTTCTATTTTGAGCACGGGAGATGTTTTGGTGGTTGGCAAAAAGAACCCCTCATGGTTATATATTTATTTGCATAAAAGGTCCTTGTAGGGATTGGCAGTTTAGAGGTTGGCAGTTTTAGCCCCTCAACATATATTCATGTATTGCAAATTCTGTCCTTGTGGTGTATACTTAACGACAGTTAAGGTTTAAATGGTTTTAGGACTTAACAATGGTTAAAGGTAGTATGGGCCTAAATATGCAGTTTGGGCCGGTTTGGTTTAGGAATGAGTTTGGGCCTTTTTGTCTTCATATAATGATTAAATGGGCTGACCCAACCCATTAGATGGGTACGGGTGGGCCTACTTTTGGTTTTCGGGTTCGGTTTTTGATGCTCTATCCCATGCTACTTCTTGAGGTTGACTTTTCGGTTGACTTTTTGGCGTTGACCTTGACTTTTCTTTCACACTCTTTCCATTCTCGTGCTCGGTTTTGTCAATTTTGGCTTCGATTTTGTCCTTTTCTAATATATCCGTTCCTGCACAACACAATTAGCAAAACAAGCATATATTTGACATTTTTAGTCCGTTTTTAGTCATTTAAGCTCGTTTTTAACGGTCAAAGGTATGTGTAATTAAACACATACCAAACACTGATAGAAACTTTGTGTGTATATCAAAGAGTATGCGGAATCTACTCTTTAATATCTAGGAGATATATCAATGAAACAGTGAATATGAATGAACAAAATGCTTCAATATTATTAATGATAATAATTCGAGTACTCTATCTTAGTACTAGGGGTACAACCTTGAAGCTTACAAGACTCTTAATCTCTAGATCTGTGTATGTGTATTTGTGAAGATATGTTATTGAGATATATTCAACTAATGCCCTAGAGCCTCCTTTTTATAGACTAAGGAGTCCTAGTCGGCTTACAATATATTCCTAAGATATCTCAATCTTTTCTAAACATAAACGTAATATCTAAATAAATATACATGTATATCTTGTTCATAATATATTAACTCATATCTTCAACGTATTCTTGTTCTCCAGACAAATATTTTTCCTCTTTTACGCGTCTGTATTCTCTTGAAGTAGAAGTCTTCAATCAGTAATAATCTTTCACCAGCAGCATAATAAACATAAGCTGTAGTAACTATTAGTAAATAGCAGTACTAAATATTACTGAACAGTAGTAACATTGTACTAGCAGTCTTATCATTTTACTTCTAATAGCACTATACACTTAGCTTATATTTTAGTCTTTAACATTGAGCAGTCTTAACTTCAACTAACATCAGTAACTTTTTGCTATCGTACTAAGAACTATACTAACTGTAGTAACTAGCAGTGGTAACATATATACTACCAGTCTAACCACTTAAGCATTAATTTCCTATTTATAGTACCTGCAGCAGCAGTAACTTCTAAGAATCCATGAAGTCTTTTAAGACCCAACAATTTTAAACTTAATTTTGACGAAAATTTTGGGAAGAGGAGTGACGTTTTAATTTGCATTTCGTGAATTAAACATGCTTAAAGTACTTCGGATGAAGCATTTAAGTTGTCATGACACGGAATGGAACACGGACTAGAATTGAGACAGAAGAAATAGAAGTGGACTAATATGATTTATGGAATGTGTTCCATCATTCCAAAACCAAGACGTAGATAGTTAAACAATTCACGTTTAAGGGGTTTAGTAAGAATATCGGCTATGTATTGTCGCATAGGTTGACACTTTTTCGATGTGAAGAATATGTCTTTTCTGGACATTATCACAAAGAATGTGGTGACATATTTCGATGTGTTTGGTACGAGAATGTTGCACGGAGTTTTTGCTAAGGTCAATCACGCCTTTGTTGTCGCACATGATGGGGATGTCGTCGATTCGTACGTCGTAGTCAATGAGTGCTTGTTTCATCCATGGTGCTTGTTGACATGCCTTTCCGGCGCTTACGTATTCGGCTTCGGTAGTGGATATAGCAAGAGCGGTTTGTTTCTTCGAGAAACCAAGTTATTAAACAACCTTCCCGAACGTACAAATACCGCTCAGTGCTCTTTTGGTCCACATAATCTACATGCATGTTAGTGTCAGCATATACTATGGTTTCTTATACCGGGGTTCCCTTAGGATACCACAATCTAAGTGGGTTAGGGCCATCTTTAATGTATCAAAAGATACGCTTAACCGTTTCAAGGTGAGAGGTTTTGGGAGCCTCTTGAAAGCGGGCACAAAGGCAGACACTAAACATGATATCGGGCCTACTTGCCATTTGGTATAATAGACTACCTATCATGCCTCGATACTTGGTACTATCTACCGACTCACACTCTTTATCTTTCGTGAGTTTAGTATCGGAGGACATGGGAGTTTTCATTGGTTTAGAATCTAAATCCTTAATTTCTTAAGAATTTCCTTTATATTACTTAGATTAATTAAAGATATATACGTCTTCCATTTGTTTAATTTGTAATCCAAGGAAGAAGTTAAGTTCACCCATCATGCTCATCTCGAACTCGTCATGCATGATTTGGCAAATTCATCACACATGTCTTGACAAGTCGAACCGAATATAATGTCATCGACATATATTTGAACAATGATGAGATTTGAACTTTTCTTCTTAGTAAAAGGAGTTTGTTATCTTACTTTCCTTTTTTATATCTTGTGTAATAAGAAAAGCTTTTATTCTATCATACAAGGCTTCTGGTGCTTGTTTAAAGACACTATAAAGCTTTTCTCTTAATTGTAAAACATGATCCGGTTTTTCTTTTTCAAAATACAATGAATCCCGGTGTTGTGCCTACGATATACCTCCTCATGATAAAACCATTCAGGAATTGATCTTTTTTACATCCATTTGGAATAATTTAAAATCTAAGGCGCAAGCATAAGCTAATAATATCCTAATAGACTCAAGTCTAGAAATTGGCGGGGGGACATAAGTTTAATCATAAATCGTTGCCTTCTTGTTGGGGTATCCTTAAGAAACTAAAATCTCAGGCCTTATTGTCGAGAATAACAACACCTTTCTCGTCTAACTTTTTCTAATCACCCACTTAGTTCCTATAATTGTCATATTCTTAGTTAGGTTGTGGAACTAACTCCCAAACGTCGTTAGCAATGAATTGATTTAATTTTCTTGCATGGCGACTATCCAACTTTCATCTCCTAAGTTCATTCATATTCTCTAGGGTATTATGGTCGAGGATAACAACAATAAAAGTTACTTGGTTTTGGGCTTGTGTTCTAAGGGTTCTGTGGTTGAAGGTTTCCTATGACATTTTATCAAGGGTTGGTTCCTAGTATTCTTAATATTGAACTATTTTCGTCAATCTTCTAAAGTTTCTTCATCAAAACATTTTCTAGGTTTTTCTTTCGATTTCCCTACATAGCTTCTTCTTCATCTAAAGTCATCGTTCCCACAAGGGTGTGTATTAGTGGGGTTGGGGGGAGGAGTTTCATCAATGTCACATTGAGGTGATTCTTTGATTTTCCTAGTGTGTTTATTAAGATGATATAGGCTTTAATATTTTTGGAGAGTAACTGAAAGACACCTTCGTAAGACTTTGGGTCAAACTTGTAGGTGTCTTTAGTTTTTTAGAATGACGCAGTTGTTCAAAACAACTCTATAATAGTCCAGAGTTGGTTTCCACCTCTCAAGATTTCATATAGGTGTTTTTCCTAGTTGGATCTAATTAGGATTCGGTTGAGAATATTTGTTGGAAGTATCTATGGCGTTACACAAACTTTTGTGGGTAACGATTGCTCGTTCAAACATTCGTTTACTTATTCTTATAAAAGTGTCCTATTTTTCCTTTCAACCACGCCATTTGATTGAGGAGTGCGTGGAGCCGAGAAGTGTTGAGTAATACCATTGGCATTACAAAACTCTCTAAATTGCACTTCATTATCAAATTCTCTACGGTGGTCGGTTCTTATTGACACTATTATACATCCTAATTGATTTTGGATTTGCTTACTAAATATTTCAAATTGATCAAAAGCTTCGGTTTTATTCTTAAGAAATCTAGTCCAATTATATCTAGAGTAGTCATTAACTCTGACTAGGGTGTAACGATTTCCTTCGTAGCTCCGTATGGTGAAAGGACCAAAATATCCATATGGAGAAGTTCTAAGCATTTAGTCGTTGAGACTACATTCTTAGCCTTGTGACTAGCGTGAGCTTGTTTTCCAATTTTGCAAGCATCACAAAAATGTTGATCAAACTTAAGCTTAGGTAGGTTCCTAACTAATTCCTTAGAAGCTAACGATTGAATGAGACGCATATTTGCATGACCTAATCTCCTATGCCACAAAGTGGAATTATCATCATATCGTTTTCTAGACATATTTGATCCATTAGGATTATTCCTTATTTTCATCACATAATATAGCCTTTTTCACTATTACCTCTACTTATCACTTTACCAGTTCCTTAGTGGTTTTCTCTTTATGTTCAGAAAAGTTACTTCTACACTCTATTATCACCTATTTGTACGTATACTTAGTTAAGTTGAATCCTTAGATTATCAAACATTGTTCTACATTATTTATTTTAAGAGATGTCATTAGAATAATCGTACCTTTGCTAATGATGTTACGCGAAGAGATTACTACATAATAACGTTACCTCCATTGTATTGCTTGTAAGTGGGAAGAAGAGCTTTTGTTGCCGTCATATTTTTGGAACATACGCTATCCTTGATCATTTGTCGGGTTCCTAAATTGACTCCAAGGCATATTTATTTATATAAGAGATAATAACTAAAAATTTGGTCACTAATATCTCTCATAGGTCCAAATTGTTAGTGCCTAACATTCCCTGCATTTGATGCATTGTCTGCGGATGTGAGAATGGAAGAATCATTTCCCTGACATGTAACTTTGATGTGGAAGTTGTTCCTAGTTATGGGAAATCTGATTGGGCGTTGGTTTTGTCGACAACATGTTTTTAGGTTGTGGTGTTTATAGGAAGGGAATTATTATTTATTGACTCTTCTTACGAGGTGTAAGTTTTAGATCTAAATTTGGTTTCAAAATCCAACTCCGGGTTTTGACAATGGTTTATAGAATTGTTTAACCTTATTAGTAACTAGCAACGAGAACTTTGACTTTCTTAACAATTATCGTTGTTTTTGGTCTAAGGACCCATATGGATTTTGGAAAAGTCACTTTTTTCTCAGATCCAGGTGTTAAAATGGGGGCAGGTCCACATATTTATTTTGGTGGGCACACCGGATCATTAAGAGGCGGTCGCCTTATTATTATGGGATCTCCTATCAGAACACGTCTCTTCATTTCTGAGAGCTTTCACAAATTTTATTTCCTTAGTTCCACTAGATGATGCTCCAAATGAATTAAATCCTAAACCTAATTTATCACCGGAGGGTTTTTGATTAAATAACATTTCATTCAAGCAATGTGTACTTTTTTCAAATTTGTTTAATCTAGTAGATTCTTCTTTGAGCTTTTCATTTTCAATTTTAAGTGTATGACACTTTGCACAATCGAGATCAACTCCCTTGTTTTTCTTGAGTGTGGATAATCTATCTTTTAATTCTCTAAGCTCATTTTCTATACTATTTCTAATAGCTTTTAACCTTTTGTTCTTAGTGATTATCATTAAACTTATTTTGCACAATTTATCATATTCATTGTCTAAAGCTAAATCATCAATTGATGAGTTTTCATCACTAAAGTAAGAAGATTCGGAACATACCTCATTTGGTGCTTGAGCTACAAGACATGTCTCGTCTTGGATCTTTTCATCATCTTCTTCACCGCTATCGCTCCAAGAACCTCCAACAAATGCTCTTTGGTTCTTGTCTCTCGGTGATTTAGAAATTCTCAATAGATGATTTGGATTTACGACATCTATAAAGCACTTCCTTTCACTTTTGTTGTTTTTGTCGTCTCGGCTTCTTTGAAAGGTCTTTTTGTCATTCCGAGGTTGTCTCACGAATCTACCTCTTCTCTTAAAGAACTTCTTGAAGTCTCTTACCGCCATGGCGTACTCTTCGTCTTCACTACCGGAAGTCGAACACTCTTCATCACTAGATTCTTTCTTAGCCTTTAAAGCAAGAGATTTCCTTTCAACTTTTGCTTTGACTATTTCGGAATCTTTCTTGATGATCATCTCATGGACTTTGAGATTTCCTATGAGCTATCAAGATGATAGTGATGTGTTTAAAGTCTTTTGCTCCTTCAATCACGTGACCTTTGCTCTCCATTTAGGATGTAGAGCCCTAAGAAACTTCCTTACGTAGTTCTTACTAGAGTAACCTTCATCAAGAGCTTTAAGACTAGTAATAATAGTATTAAATCTAGCAAAAGCACTATCTATAGATTCGTCTTCGAAAATGACGAATTGTTCATATTGTTGAACCAAAAGGTCGATCTTATTATCTTTGACTTGGCTATTACCTTGATGGGTGATTAACAAAGTTTTCTAAATTTCTTTTGCCGTATTTACACATGAAAAATTCGTTCATATTCTTATCTAGGCAAAGCATTGTAATTACAATGTGTTCATATTTTTCGCAAGCCTTCTTTTAAGATCATCAGTTTGTTTTTCAAAAGGGACAACCTTATCAAGTTTAGTTTCCGGATTTTGAATAATAGGTTGAAAATCACCATTTGTAATAACATGCCAAAGATCTAGATCTTTGATTTAAATATGTCTCGTAATCTATTTTTCCATAAATAAAACTATCACTTCAAAAAAAGTGGTTGTCTTTGCATAGATTGCCCTTCTAGATATTGTCAGAATCCATAGATCGATCATGCTTTAAAAAATACAATATCATTTTAAGATCTTGAGTAACCTTGCTTGGTGATACCAAATATAGGATCTAGAAGGGGAGTTTGAATAGTTTATGGTTAAATTTCTCGTTTAAAAACTTTTCTTAGAAAATGTTAGATTCGAGTTATTTGTCAACATTCACAATTTGAATCACAACTAAATATCTAATATAATGAATAATGTAAGCAAATAACATAAAGAGATTGAGAAAGAAACGACTCAAACCAAGACACCAGATTTTATATTGGTTCGGCAACGAAGCACCTCTTTATTCCTACTCCACTCCCCGAGCACTTCACTTGAGATTTCACTATGTCAACAAGCTCCCTTTAGGCGAAGAAAACTATTTACACGTCGCTTACTTTCTTTTCCGACACTAATCTAGATGTCGAGTCCCTATTCTTTGCTTGATACAATCTAATGACTTCACTAAGGCTTTAAACACTCACAAGGATATATACCCTTTGATTGAAAACACAATCACCTAATCACCCAATACACAATTTACCACACTTGGATCTTCACACAATCAATTTACACAACATACTTAACTAAATATTATGGAATGAAGATTTGTGATCTTGAGGGAGGAGAGATAGTCACTTGATAACAATTGTTTATATAGAAGAATACGATTGTTTTTTCTGCATTGATTAGAAGTTCAAATCACTAAATCAAAAGATGATCCATAAAGAATTAAAAGTTTCTAAGAATCAAAACGGAGATATAGAAGTATTAACACTTTATTTCAACAAAAAGAAGAAATAGGAAGAATAAAATTATGAAGGATTGTACTCAATTAAATAAACATAGAATACATAAGATGGATTGAAATAAGAAGAGGAACTAAAGAAGATTAGCTTGATTTATGTTTAAAAAAATCAAATAAGTGGTAAGAAATTCTATTAAAACAAAAGGGCATAATTGAAGGGAGGGAAGAAAAGAATTAATCACTTGAAAAACAAGATCAGATTTGTTAGTGTTCAGATTATGTGTTTTAGAAAGAAAAGGAGAAGAGAGAATAACAGATCTGAAAATAAATTCGTGGCAAGAGTTCTGTTTTTTGATGGGTGTGGCCCAGTATTTATAGGGATAAAAAAATGACGTTGTGGGGTGCGGCCACGGCGGTCCTTATATATAAGGGGGCAGCCAGCCCCTATAAGGGGGCCGACAACTTGACTCCGATCCCTTTTTTTTCCGTTTGTGGTGAAGGTTCGTATTGTCTATAGAAACCTTCTGTTTGGGGAGGAAAATTTGAATTTCAAATTTTATGTTTTTAATAAAACATTTCTTTTAATGAATAAATATTTTGTTTTTATATTTTTATAAAAACACATTTATAGAAATGTAAGGTTTAAGGAAAATATTTTCTTGATCACTAATCATGTTTAATGATTTGTTTATCCATACATTAAGTGATTAATCTTAGAAATAGAATTTTATGATTAGTAATTTATAAACGTTTAATTTTATCGTAAACGTTTTTACATTTTGTTATTATCAAAACATTGAGAGGTCGAAAAATATAAATAACGTTTTTAGACATTATTTGTATTAACAACCCCTAAATTGTTGAATAAAAAGACAGCTCACTCTTCCTATATTAAGCACACTCAAGAAGAAGCTACAGTTCTTAGGGATCTAGTTAAACATGTTAAATCAAAATATCCACTAGATCATTCCTTAAAATCTTCATGTAGGTATGCTAAACTAATTCAGGAGTTGCTTACACACATTAGTAAAACCTGCCCAAGTGTCAACAATACTGATGGAAAATTAGTGGTTGTGACCCCAAGGAACAAGGACAAAAGAGTTAGATTCACTGAACAGCCTCTACATCAAGCCTAGTTTCTAACAAACATATGTTGTCTTCTACAGGAGTAAAACCTTTTACTAGTGCTAGCGGATCACAGCCTTCAGGAAATACAAAGAAAGATAAGAATCGGCAAACACCAAGTAGTACTCAGAAGAATAAAGTAGAAGCCCACCCTAGGAAAGTTGAATCTAGTTTGAAAAATAAAGACTATGTTGTTAAACCTAAAGGAACTGCTTATATGCAGCATTCCAAGCTTGATGCGAAATCTAAACTTAAATGTGTTAAGTGTAATGGTTGTATGCTTTATAATAATCATGATTTGTGTGTTCTTGATTTTATCAATAATGTGAATGCTTTGTAATAATGCTAAATCTGTTAAGCAAGTTCAAAGAGAAAAGTTTGGAAAACAAAAAGGCTATATGTTTACAAATATTGGATACATATGGAGACCTACTGGTCGGGACTTCACTTTAGTAGGATATGTGTGACCTTTAACTTAGGATTCCACACAACTAAACTGAATTTACCCCTTAGGTAACCAACAACTCTAGAAAATGATAACAACTAAGCCTTGTTTTTGTAACAATGGTTTACTCATGGAAAACTATGGAAATCTAATACTATTGTTCCTGTTGCAAAATCTAAGGTTCTTAAATCTGTTATTGCTAACAATAGGACACACTGTTCAATCTTGAGGATCCATAGTTTTCGATGTTCCATCTTCCTCTCTTGATGACTGCAGGTCGTCCAAATTGTTCTCTGGTATTTGGACTCTAGTTGCTCCAAGCATATGACTGGAGATCGCATCTCTGCTTAATAATTTCGCAAATAAATTTTTGGGGTTTACAGTCTGATTCTGATATTGATTACGTGGCAAAGATATTGGGTATGTCGATTATTGTTTGGGACATGTTTCAAGTTTCTCAAGGGTTACTATGTGTGTAGAGAAAGACTTGGACAACTATCTTCGTTGGGCAATTTTTGTGGATTAGAAACCTTGAAAGTTGCTTTTCATCAACACACCTGCTTCATTCAAAATTTAGAAGGTGTTGATCTATTAACTAGATCTCGAGGCAACAATCTATATACTCTGTCTCTTAGAGATATGATGACGTCCTCTCCTATATGTCTCTTGTCAAAAGCCTTGATGGACTAAGTCCTGGCTTATGGCACCGTCGTCATTGTTCTAATCTGAACTTTGGTTGCAATCAACCATTTAGTTAGAACTGTCTTTGGTGTGTTCGAGGTCTCCCTAAGCTAAAATTTGAAAAAGGACAATCTGGGTTTGCTTGTGCAATGGGGAAACGTAAGAAGAACCCAGAAACCTAAATTGAAGACACCAACCAAGAAAGGAAATTACTATATCTTTTGCACATGGATCTTTCTGGACCAATGCGTGTCGCAAGTGTTAATGGAAAGAAGTACATCCTCGTCATTGTCGATGATTACTCTCGATTCACATGGGTTAAATGTTTAAGGTCAAAAGATGAAGCTCCAGATTTCATAATCAAGTTTCTCAAGATGATCCAAGTGCGGCTTAAAGTACCTGTCCGACGCATCAGAACAGATAATGGAACTGAATTTGTTAATCAAACTTTGCGTGAATATTATGAGAAGGTTGACATCTCTCATGAAACATCTATTGCTCGCTCTCCACAGCAAAATGGTGTCGTTGAAAGACGGAATTATACGCTATTGAAGCTGCCTGCACAATGTTGATTTATGCAAAAGCTCCATTATTTTTATGGGAAGAAGCAGTTGCTACCGCATGTTACACCCAAAATCGTTCCATCGTACGCCTTCCATACATGCAAAAAACATATGAGCTTTTACTGACATGCCCCCGACTTTATCATTTTTCCTTGTATATGTGTGCACTCTGCTATCCGACAAATGATAGTGAGAACTTGGGTAAGTTACAACCAAAAGCTGATATTGGTATTTTCATTGGCTATTCACCCACAAAGAAAGCATTTCAAATTTACAACCGACGTACCAAAAAAAAAAAGCAATCATTAAGACAATTAATGTAGATTTTGATGAGCTGACTGTGATGGCTTTTGAACAAAGCAGTTCAGGACCCGCACTTCATGAAATGACTCCTGCAACAATTAGTTCAGGACTCGAGCCAAACCCTCCTCCTTCAACACCGTTTGTACCACCTTCAAGAATTGATTGGGATATCTTGTTTCAAATGATGTTTGATGAAATTACTCCAATCCTCACCTAGTGTTGATTTACCAGCCCCTGGAGTAATGCTCCAAATGCTGGAGTCATGATGCTTAAAACCCGCTGCATCAATCCGGATTCACCTTCTCAACAACAATTGGACCAAGATGCACCATCACTAGTAAATCTCATAAACAACACCCGAAACTCAATCTTCTATCATTCCTAACGATGTTGAAGAATACAATCATGACTTAGATGTTGCATACATGAATAATGATTTGTACTTTGGTATTCCAATTCTAGAAGTTCATTCTGATCAATCTTCATCATCGGATATTATTTATACAATTGTGCATCCCGATCACAAAATTTCGAACACCAATAGCAATTGGTCTAAGGATCACGCCACTTGAAAAATATAATCGGTGAACTCGCTAATCTGTTTTATCAATGGACTTTGCAATACCATGAGCAAGCTCTTTTTCTGTTACTACGATGCTTTTCTCAATGGGCTTTTTTGGGTTTTGTTTGAAACCAAGACGTAATTATTATGAGAGTTGTTTTCAAATGAAACACCGGTTTCAAGCTCTCGTTGGAACTCAACATCTTTACATCGACTTGACACAACTTTCAATTGGTTTTCAAAATTTGGTAAACCCGTTAGCACCGTGCTTAAATGGGTTCCAAAGGTTGTTGTCTAAATTCGATGTAAATGGTTTGTAATCAAATGTCAGATTACAACCCGGTCTTCAAATAAAAGGAAAGTGTACGCTTAAGTGCGCTTTACCTTTAAAAGAAGAGAAATCTTCTTGTTTTGAGCAAAATTTATTCAAATTTTTTAAAAAGATTTTCAAAATCTTTCAAAAGTTTGCTCATCAAAATGGCTTGTTATTAAATTTCAGATAACAACCTGGTTTTTCAAATAAAAAAAGTGTACGTTTCAGTGCACTTTATCTTTAAAAGAAGAGAAATCTTCTTTGTCCCGAGCAATTTTTTATCTTCATCTTTTCAAAAAGTGTGCTCGGGACATTCGACTTTTAAGTAAATGTCAGCTTAGGACTCGTTCTTCAAATAAAGGAAAGTGTACATTTTTGTACATTTATCCTCACAACGGGAAGCTTATAACTTCTCGGACTTGAGCTATTTCATTTAAGATATTCCAAATCTTGAGCTCAAGTAAAATGGTATACAAGCGTTTGATGTTGAACACAATTTTCAAGAATTGTTCAAAAAGATTGTTAAAATCTTTCAAATTGTGTTTTCAACACTCCTTTCCTCGTCAACTCATTTGATATATTTTTACGGGGAGTATAAAGGACAATGTTTTGAACAAATGAATAATAATTGATTTAAAAATAGTTGTTGTCAAGTGTGTTTATATCGATAAGCGTGCAAATGGTGAAGATTGTGTCCGGTTACGACCGTTTCCTGAAATTAACAGGATGAGGAGTGAGCAATCTACTAACCATACGTTTTAGATATCGACATACTTTGACGCAACTAGTTTTTCAAATTTGTTTAGAACATTAAGAAAGGTTCCAAATCATAATCATGCTATATCCGTTTTCTCCCATGTGTTTTCAAAATCTCATATAGCTATTTTAATCCATTGATATCAAAAATATCATATGGTATGCTATTTTGAGGGGGAGAAAATTGGATTAAAATGTGATCAAAAAAGATAAATGTTTAAGTGTGTGGAATAACAAAGTGATCTAAAAGACTCAAAGTGAAATCAACTCTTTCCTCCATGTGCAAAATAATTTTGAATATTGATGCACATGCGTAGGGGGAGTATTTCTCAAAAGTGAAACTTTCAAAGTGTTAAATGTTTTGATTTATATCAAACACTAATTTGATGATTTTCAAATGGTTTTTATGGTTCGTCTTAATACCCATCAACCCTAACTACCTCACAATGTCAAAGAATGATATAAGGTGGTAGGTTAGGTATTATTGCCAATGATCCAACCAGAACCGGGGGGATCTACCCAGGGACATTCCATAGATAGAAAATAGGTCCTTAGGTATGATGGAGTAGAATGTGAATGGGAATAATGTTAACTAAGGCATGAGTTAACATTGGAACAATCACAACAAGATGATAATGAGGACGCATTAGTTTAACATTGAAGGGGTTGAAGAATGAAAAAGAAATGTATGGATAAAGGGTAAAAAGAAAGAAGCCCTTCACAAACTTTAGGCAGAAATCGGGTTAATACATAATCTATCGAATATCACAAAGATGATATTTGGTATTGAAGAAAGACATCATGGACCCAGTGATGCAATGCACAACCCTTCCCAGCCACTCAAGATTCTCTCAAAAGAATTCTTGTTTCATTGTCACGGAGATTAAATGCATAATCTATTAACATCTCACTCCGAGATTGTTGATATTAAAAAGGTGGCAGTCTGCTCCAGCCTCCGATCACTAAAACCAAAAAGCTCTTATTGAGTCTAGAGCCAAAAGAGATCAAATCATAAATCTCACATAGGACACAAAAGTACATTTATATTAAACATCAAAGATACAAAAAGTACAAGAGTCGCTTATATGTCTATTTGTACAATTACAAGGAAACATCAATAGTGATACTTAAGTAAGTATTCACAATGTATGAATGTAATCCATACCTGTGCTACATCAAGCCAACGCTGAACGTAGGTCACTAATTTGAAAATGATTGTTTAATGATTCAATTAGTGTTAACTAGTAATCTAAGTGATCTAGTAGTTATTGTGTTTTTTCAAAATTTGTTTTCGAAAAACACAAACAACATTTCTTTGATTTTATTCAGTGATGTGTTGGAATCTCCAAGGGGTTTACTTAAGGATGTCATCAATTTTTGATATAGGCGAGATTGTTGGATTGAAGTAGTAGTTGACTTCTCATGCTTCAAACCGTACTCCACACATGACTTCACTATTGATATATTCAGGGTTAACAAGATTATGATTTTGTTTGATGGTTAGCAATGCAATCATAGGCGATAGAGAAGTGTTCAAGTTGGTATTTCAAAGGGGGGGGGTGGGGGGGGGGGGGGGGGGGGGGGGGGGGGGGGGGGGGGGGGGGGGGGGGGGGGGGGGGGGGGGGGGGTGGGAGTGCACTTTTATGAGTGGGAAGAAGTAAAGTATGTTGTTACGATGGTGTGGTTATTTGGGGGGAAGAAAAAAACAATTGGTGAAGAAATCAAACATCTCCTACCTTTAGAACAAGAACACCGTCGTTATTCATACCTTCATATCTCATACATAAAGTTCAGAGATACACTTCCGCAACTTTGATAAATCAAAGAACTTCATCAAATCATCAAGTTATTGATCAAGACAAAGGTTCTACATGAGGAAGAGTGTAAGCTGTCAAGAAAGTATGAGTATGTTGGTTAGAAGCTTCAAAAGACAAATCAAGATGGATTCATGGTAAACAATGATGATATGAAAAGATCTCAAAGGCAAAGACGAAAGAAAATGAAAAGATCAAGATCAAGATCACAAGAGCATGATTGGAACAAGACCACTATTACACAACAAGAATCAGACAAAAACAAGATATTATAAGTTCAAAGTCAAAGTCACAAAAGAGATCTCAATGATCATCCTTTAGGGGGAGATTGTTACGAATAAGAAAATGATGATCATTAATGTGATCAAAGAGAGATCTCAATGATCGTCCCTTGGGGGAAGATTGTTAGGATTGATAAAAGTGACGATCTTATTGAGATAAAAGTCTTGTAATAAATAGAAAAATAATATTGTGTAATAGGGTAAGTGAAAGGCTTGTGACTAAAATAAAGTCACAAGGCTCGATAATAGAAATGTTAAAAGACAAGGGGCTAAATGGTAAAAGTCTAAAAGACAAGGGCTTTATGCTCATTATTGTAAAAGGGTATAAATACCCCTCCACCACCTCATTTGTGAGGTGTGTCTTCCAAGTTTCTTAATCTCATTCTATCTTTTCTCTAATCCTCCTCCTCCCTCTTTCTCTCTCTACTTTCTCTCTCTAGACTAAACACTTTATTGCTTATTGATCCTATATTCAAGACCTCACAAAATCAACTCCTAAGTTTTTGACGAAACATGTGTTTCTTCTAAAAGCGACCTCTAAATCTGAATCAAAAAACCTGCCAAACCCGAGAACAAGTTGTGCCCAAGCCCTCAACGAATTAAAACCCTGATGATTAGTATATTCCCATTAAGCTCACCAAAACCCAGAATTGCAGCGCTATGATCATTTCCAAGTGGACAGTTCCAAAATCTTCAGACGAAATTGATGAGAAGCTTTAGATCCCCGTCCTATGCTTGGAACAACCCGAGTCCACGCACCATAGACAAATTTAGATAACCTGCCAAGAAAAGAAGTGGAATTCATTAAGCTAATTGGGCATAAGTGTCGGGCTAAAGCCTATTAGTAAGCTAGTCACGGCCCATTAAGGCCCAACATAAAGCCCAAACGAACCACCTTAGGGTTTTATCTCTTGTAACTATAAACTAACCCTATCCTAGCAGGATGTGGATAGAGTGTTGCTTCTCATTTTCTCATAAGTACAAGTAACCATTTTTCTTTTGAAAGCATGTTATTTAAATTCGCAATTTCCTCATTCAAAGTCGTTATCGTTTTAGCGGAACTTAAGTGAAGTGCATTTATCTTTTTAGTAAGACATTGCTCTTGATAAACAGAATTTTGATAACACCTTTCAAGTTTTTCATATTTTTCTTGATTAATTTCAAAACACTTTTCTTAATTTTTATATCTAGCAAGCTCAGTGGTCAAATCAGCATTTATTTCTTTCATTTTACGATTGACCGAGTTAACTTTCTCAACTTCAATTGCCAAATTATTATATAATGATTCAAAATAAGCACGAGTTTCCTCAATAGTTGCAGGATGTTGATCTACTGTTCCCCCACTTTATTCCACACTAGAAACCTTAGAAATAACATTGCTATCATTCTGTTATACTTGGTGTGGTTCAGGAATGGGCTCGAGTAGCTCAGTATACTGCTCCTCTTGAGTGAACATATTGAATATATCATTATTATAGAAATTGTCATAATGGTGTACCTCAGCTGATCCGTCTGAATCATTGACGAGAGATATGTTAGTCTGGGTACCCGATGTCGATGCTTGCTGCAAATTAGCCATCAAAATGCAGTTTGCATTGACTTCCTCAATCTCATCAAGATCCGCTGCAGTAGCCATCAAATCAAACTCTTTAGCTGGGAGTTGGATTCCTACTTCTTTCTTTTGAGCAATCAACAATTGAGTCTTAAGATAAGCAACATCCCTTCTCTTTGGTCTGACTATGCAGTTCCTAGCAAGATGACCCAATCCTTTGTAGTTGTAACACCTTATCTGATTACCATTATTCCCATTTGCATTACCCTCAGCCCGTGTTGCTACAACATTACCATTCCCATTCGGATTATGATTAGCAATCCCCGGAACAACAATAAGCCCATTCTGATTTCCAACATTTTGAACGCCCGGATTTTGAACTGCATTCTGAATAACCTAATTCCCAACATTCTGTACTACATTATACCCATTCTGATTCCCAACATTCTGCCCAGCATATTGTCTAAACTGATTCCCACCATTACCTCGAACCATCTGCATCTGTCTGTCTTGCCTAAATTCATACCTGGCTATGCAATCTGCCTATTACGAGGGTTTGATGAAATTTTTTATTTGTTGTTGGTTGGTGTTGAGTAGTTTAGTTTGAATGCCTTAGCCATTAGAACAAGTTCCATGTTCATTTTTGGGGGGGGTATTTGTGGGATCTATAATGTCTTCGGGATTTAGCATTGATTGTTGCATGTAATGATGGTTGTGGGTTATAGTTGTTGTTGGGTTGTGGTTGTTGCACGTAGGTACTTGATGATGGTTGATCTTGGTGAAACACTGGATAATTCAAAGGATTGTTGGAATTTGCCATGAGTGCCAAAGGATCATGTGTTTTAGCAAGTCGTTCTGCTCTTAGATCATCTACCTCCTTTTGGTTGTATTTTAAGAAATCATACAACTAAGTGTAATCTGTTGTATGCAAGTCCTTTGTTTGATGAACAATGGTAACATGTCGACTCCATTCATGTTGTAAGTTGTTTAGGAACTTGAGAATGCTGGCGATCTTTTCTGGGAAATGTTTGTTTCTCTTGAAATCTGACTCGCTAAAACTTACTCCTTAAAACTTATCTATATATGATATAAATACATAGATAAATGTAAACATAGATAAATATATATCAAAGAACAAAATCCGCGAAATCAATGAAACCGGAAGCAGTATAGAGTGTTCCTGGGTCGTTATGTCCCAACGAGGCTAGAGATGGAAAATCGAAAGACGATTGATGATTGATGTTTGAATATGACAAGGATGTGATTATAATTGGGCACTAGACCTAATTAGCAAAAGCACACAAAGATAAGCAAGGAAAATAAGCTAAAACAAGCATAAAAGCTAGAAATGAGAAAACACTAAAACTTTAAAAGCTAAAACACAAATAAGCTCAATTAAGCTTAAGACAGACAAATAAGCTAAACTAACTCTAAATAAGCAAATTCAGCATGCGATTAAGCTAAATTAAACAAGAGAAACACAGCAGTACTAACAACAGTACTAACAGAATTAACTACCAGTACTAACTTGGAGTTAGTACTGCTAGTGTTGAGTTAGTACTGTTAGCTTTAAGTTAGTACTGCTAGGCTAATGAAGCAAGTAATAAGCAAATAAGCTAAAACAGATATTTAACTAACCCTAATAAGCATTTAGGCATAAGAATAAGCAATCAGAATAGACTAGATTGATAAATAAGCTAGAAAACTAAAACTGATGAACTCTTAAAATTATTTTGAAAAGGAAAATAAACTTAAATAAACTTACTCCTAAAGACAGTAAAGGAAAATGGTTTAATCTACTCTAAAAAGCTAAGGAAATTTTAAATAAGCAGAAATAATAAGCTGGTAAGCTAAAATGAACCACCAGTACTAACAATTTTCACTAACAGTACTAACTTGGTGTTAGTACTGGTAGCTTTAAGTTAGTACTGTTCCAAAAGTGAACTAGCATACAGGTTAGTACTGCTAGTTGAAAATACCCCTTAAAAATCATTTTTCTTTCAAGCTAATTAAAAACAGATTATCAAATAACAAATTAAAACACTTATAAGCGACTTTTAATCAAGAATAAGCACTTAAATAAGCTGAATTGGCCTAGCAGTGTTAACTCATAACTAGTAGTTTTATCAAATTAACTAACAGTACTAACTAAGATAGTCACACAAATTACTTTTAAACTAACAGCTAAGCAAGATAAGCACTAAACATTATGATAAAGCATAAATAAGTAAACATAAGTAACAAATAAGCACTATAAGCACTTATGCAGGAAATAAGAAATGTAAGAAAAAGAGAGACTTACAAAACCCTTGCTCAAAACAGGGTCAAACAATAAATCTACAAGCTCTAGCTTGCATAAAACAAGCTAGTGAGAGTCCATAAGCCCATCCAGAACTGGCTTATCATCCATAAAATGAGCTGTGGTATATTTGAGAGTGATTTTTATGATTTTCTCTTAACTACTTAACTTTTTGAACTTACTTAATTAAAGCAGCTTATAAACAAGCTGTGTTGAGAGCTTTTTAAACACAAATCAACACATTCAAGAAACTTAACACTTGGAATTGTAAATTGACTTAAAAACTTAAATTTGCATTAAAACTTGAAGTGTTAAAAGCTGAAAGTAAGCTGTGGTGAGAGCTTTTTGAACACAAAACAATATGATTAAGAAACTTAACACTGGTATTGTAAATTTAAAAACTTCAAACTTGCATTAATCTTGAAAGTGTTACAAAGCTGAAAGTAAAAGCTGTAAATGACTTAAAACAAACTGAAAATAAGCTAAATTATTTTTAAGATTAAAAACTAAAAACTAGTTGCCTCAAAGGCTTACAAAAGGCTCTTATTTATAGCCGAAGTCTTGGACTTGCAGCTTGTGCTTCTTTTGGAGAGCAAAAACGAAGTGTGCTTGTTGTGTGAGGGGAATCTAAAGCAAATCCCAGCCTTTGATTTCTTTTGAGCTTCTTTGGAGACAATCTCAGCCATCGAAATGCTTTTGGGAATGGAGAGGGATTGCCAACATGGCATTTATACAACTAGGGGGGGGGAAAGAAGACTTTTTGGGGGAGTAGGCAGAATGGTCCCCTTAAGTTATATAACTTAAATGCAATCTCTACCCGGTTTGCAGTTTTGACCCTTGTCTTTTTAATCTTTTGTAATACAACTTGAGGTTTGGCAGTTTTAGCCCCTCAAGTTGTATTTTCTTCACTTGGCTTGACTTTTGACTGACTTTGGCTTCCGATTGAACTTGGTCCTTTCCATTTCGTGCTTGGTTTTGGCTTTCTTTTTGTTTCTTTTCTTGAATATCCATTTCCTGCACAATACAAATGCAAACATACAAATACAATGTATTTTTGGTATGTTTTTAGTCTTTTAAGTCCGTTATTAATGGAGAATGGTATGTGTAATTAAACACATACCAATCCCAATCATCTATTTGTGGTGGATTACAAGGTTGTTGAGGAATAGGGTTTGAAACAAGTCCTGAACTGGATGTTGAAGGAGTCATTAATTGAAGCACAGGTCCTGAACCGAGTTGTTCAGAAGCCATTGCCGTCAGCTCATCAAAATTGACATGGATAGTTTCAATGATTTTTCGGGTACGTCGGTTGTAGATACGGTAAGCATTCTTCTTGGGTGCATATCCAATGAAAATACCTATATCAGCTTTAGCTTGAAGTTTGCCTAAATTCTCACTATCATTGTTAGGATATTAAAGTGTACCAAAGACAAGAAGGTAAGATAGATCAGGTTTTCTGTCATGTAAGAGCTCATAAGGAGTTTTTCCATGGCAAATTCGTATAATGGATCAGTTTTTGGTGTAACATGCAGTAGTGACTGCCTCGTCCCATAGAAATAAAGGAGCTTTTGCATAGATTAACATTGTTCAAGCAGCTTCAACAAGAGTACGCTTTCGCCTTTCAACAACACCATTTTTTTGTGGAGTTCGTGCAACTGATGTTTCATGAGAGATGCCAACACTCTCATAATAGCTACATAGAGTTTGATTGACAAACTTAGTTCCATTATCTGTACGGATGTTCCTGATAGTTGCGTTCAATCTAACTTGTATCATTTTTAGAAACTTGATTATAAAATCAAGAGCTTCATCCTTTGATGCTAGAAACTTCACCCATGTGAACCGAGAGTAATCATCCACAATGACGAGGATGTACTTTTTCCCATTTACACTTGCAACACGCATAGGCCCACAAAGATCCATGTGCAAAAGATATAGTTTTTTCTTATTGGCGTTTTTAGATTAAGGTTTATGTCTTTATTTCTTTCTTTTTCCCATTGAACATGCCGAACATAGATGATCTTTTTCAAATTTTAATTAGGGAAGACCTCGTACAAATTTTTAGCTAAATGATTAATAGCACCAAAGTTTAAATGTGACAATCGTCGGTGCCGTAATCAGATTTGGTCTTTGAGGCTTTGGACAAGAGAAAAATTGGAGAAGACGCCATCATATCCCCAATTGACAATGTATAAAGGTTGGTTTCCTGAGATCCTAAGAGTAAATCAACACCTTCCAAATTCTGAACAAAACATGTGTGTTTTCTAAAGGCTACTTCAAGATCTGAGTCGCAAAAGTAACCAACAGAGAATAGATTGTGTCCTAGTCCTTCCACATAATATACCCTTGAAATTATGACATTCCCTATCTGATAATCATCGTACCCCATAATCTTTGTAATATGGTCATTACTGAACTTGATAGTAATGAGAAACTTGTGAACAAAATTGGTGAGCTGAGAGCAATCTCCAATCATATGCTTTGAGCATCCGAAGTCCAAATACCACAAAACAATTTGGACAACCAGAGATTGACAAGAAAAGAAGAAGAAGATGGAGCAACTAAAGTATTGGATCCTCGAGATGTACTGGGTTCTGTTTTGTTAGAAATCATAGATTTTTCAATCTTAGGTTTGCTATTAGAACCAATAGTCTTAGGTACCTTAGGTCTCCTGGTATAAATCTTATTTACTATAGGTTCTTATGCAACTACTTCTAGAGGAATGGGTTCCCTAAAAGGCACTTCATTAGTGGTAGTAATCCTAGTTAAAGGGCACGCATTTCCAACTAAAGTGAACGTCCTTCCTGTAAGTATCCAGTTATATCTAATTTTAGTAAACATTTTTCCTGTAGGTTTCCATTCTTCTTTCTTTTTAGATTTTTCAACAGACTTAGATTTGGAACACGCATTCATATCAGAAACAAATTCAAGAATGCACAATTCATGTCTAGCATCAAACATAGAACTATTACATTTAACGCACATTAGCTTAGAATTTGTATTTAATTTGGAATGCTGCACATTTGCATTTCCAGATGGTTCAACAACATAATTCGGTATATTCATTGATTGTTTTAAGTTCTTTGGTTATACAAAAGTTAGGAAGGCATTAAAATAACACCACATGGCATCAGTTTATAGTTGCTTTCTGGTAGAGACAGATCGAGAAGGATCTCCAATCACATTTTCTACTGGATGATCCTTAGTCCATCTTCCAAGTGATTCAAATGGATTGTGGGTTGGTCTTATATTAGATGATGATCCTTGAGAAGTCAATTCTTTATGAAGAGATTCATGAAGTGGATCATCATGAAAATGTGATGTTTTTGGTGATTCTTCAAAACCATGAGACATAATTAGATAGTGTTCTTAATCTTATGTTGATAGGATACATGTTGATAGAGCATCTTGGTCAATTGACATAGACACAGATGAATCGGCTAAATCATCAGCTCTTGGTGCATTAGCTACTAGAACTGGAGAAATAGCAATTGTTGGAGGATTGAAGTATTCATCGAACATGGGTTGGAACAAAAGATCCCAATCATCTCTTTGTGGTGGATTACAAGGTTGTTGAGGAATAGGGTTTGAAACAAGTCCTGAACTGGATGTTGCAGGAGTCATTAATTAAAGCACTGGTCCTGAACCGAGTTGTTCAGAAGCCATTGCCGTCAGCTCATCAAAATTGACATGGATAGTTTCAATGATTTTTCGGGTACGTCATTTGTAGATACGGTAAGCATTCTTCTTGGGTGTATATCCAATGAAAATACCTATATCAAATTTAGCTTGAAGTTTGCCCAAATTCTCACTATCATTGTTTGGATATTAAAGTGCACCAAAGACATGAAGGTAAGATAGATCAGGTTTTTTGTCATGTAAGAGCTCATAAGGAGTTTTTCCATGGCGAATTCGTATAATGGATCGATTTTGGGTGTAACATGCGGTAGCGACTACCTCGGCCTATAGAAATAAAGGAACTTTTAAATAAATTAACATTGTTCGAGCAGCTTCCACAAGAGTACGATTTCACCTTTCAACAACACTATTTTGTTGTGGAGTTCGCGCAACCGATGTTTCATGAGATATGCTGACACTCTCATAATAGCTACATAGAGTTTGATTGACAAACTTAGTTCCATTATCTGTACGGATGTTCCTGATAGTTGCGTTCAATCTAACTTGTATCATTTTTAGAAACTTGATTATAAAATCAAGAGCTTCATCCTTTGATGCTAGAAACTTCACTCATGTGAACCGAGAGTAATCATCCACAATGACAAGGATGTACTTTTTCCTATTTACACTTGCAATACGCGTAGGCCCACAAAGATACATGTGCAAAAGATATAGTTTTTTCTGATTGGTGTTTTCAGATTTAGGTTTATGTGTTTGTTTCTTGCTTTTGCCCACTGCACATGCCGAACATAGATAATCTTTTTTAAATTTTAATTCGGGAAGACCTCGTACAGGACTATTTTTAGTCAAATGATTAATTACACCAAAGTTTAAATGTGACAATCGTCGGTGCCATAATCAAATTTGGTCTTTGAGGCTTTGGACAAGAGAAAAATTGGATAAGACACCATCATATCCCCAATTGACAATGTATAAAGGTTGGTTTCCTGAGATCCTGAGAGTAAATCAATACCTTCCAAATTCTGAACAAAACATGTGTGTTTTCTAAAGGCTACTTCAAGATCTGAGTCGCATAAGTAACCAATAGAGAATAGATTGTGTCCTAGTCCTTCCACATAATATACCTTTGAAATTATGACATTCCCTATCTAATAATCATCATACCCCCATAATCTTTGTAATATGGTCATTACTGAACTTGACAGTAATGAGAAACTTGTGAACGAAATTGGTGAGCTGAGAGCAATCTCCAGTCATATGCTTTGAGTATTCGGAGTCCAAATACCACAAAACAATTTGGACAACCTTAGATTGACAAGAGAAGAAGAAGAAGATGGAGCAACTAAAGTATTGGATCCTCAAGATGTACCGGGTTCTGTTTTGTTAGAAATCATAGATTTTGCAATCTTAGGTTTGCTTTTGGAACCAATAGTCTTAGGCACCTTAGGTCTCCTGGTATAAACCTTAGTTACTATAGGTTCTTATGCAACTACTTCTAGAGGAATGGGTTCCCTAAAAGGCACTTCATTAGTGGTGGTAATCCTAGTTAAAGGGCACGCATTTCCAACTAAAGTGAACGTCCTTCCTGTAGGTATCCAGTTATATCTAATTTTAGTAAACATTTTTCCTGTAGGTTTCCATTCTTCTTTCTTTTTAGCTTTTTCAACAGACTTAGATTTGGAACACGCATTCATATCAGAAACAAATTCAAGAAAGCACAATTCATGTCTAGCATCAAACATAGAACTATTACATTTAACCCACATTAGCTTAGAATTTGTTTTTAATTTGGAATGCTGCACATTTTCATTTCTAGATGGTTCAACAACATAATTCGGTTTATTCAAACAAGACTTAACTATCCTAGAGTGGTCTTCTACTTTATTCTTCTTCTAGGTACTACTTGAAATCTGCAAGATCCTATCATTCTTTCTATTATCTGTAGACTTTGACCTGCAAGATTTAGTAGACCGGCTTAATCCTGTAGAAGTTAACATAGAGTTGTTAGTGGTTTGTTTTGTCTGTGTTTTGGAAGAGCCTAACTATTTTTGAGATGTGCTTAATGATATGACGGGTTTAGCAAACCTAACTGTTTTCTTCTTGTTGATAGGCGTGACCGCAACTAATTTCTCACTAGGTTTGTGAATATTAGGGAAAGTATCTCTAACATAGCCTAGCAACTCTTGAATTAACTTAACATACTTACAGGCAGAGTAAGATGCACTATCTAAAGGGTTTAGTGATTTAGCTTGTTCAACTATCTCCCTAAGAATAGCAGCTTGTTCCATATTGTGCTTAAGGTAGTATATGTGAGCTTCCCTATTATTCTTATCCTTAGGAGCCAATGCTACTGGCTCAAGCTTATACATTCCTGGAGCAATAGTGGTAGCGTTTGAAACTTGGGCAACATTATCAACTATGTTCTTTCCTTTTAATTTCCTAAGATCATTTTTTAATGGGGTTATTATACACAAATGTTACTAAAGTTTGCGTAAATGTTTGATTACGTTACTAAAGTTTAAAACGTTACAAATAGGTTACTGAACTTATAGGAAGCACACACTTCAATATTTTCAGTGTTAATCGGGTAACCTGAACGCATATTTTCGGATAAGTTAAGTAACATAAATATCGCGTTTTTACAAGTTCAGTGATATTTACAAAATATTTTTATAGGTTCAGTAACTCATACAATAACCATGTATACTTGAGTAACCTATATGTAACGTTTTAAACTTTAGTAACGTAATCGAACATTTACGCAAACTTTAGTAACTTCTTTATATATTAACCCTTTTTTAATGTTGTTATGACAAAAACCGTTTCCTGAAGTTGAGCATTTAAATTAGTAATTTCAATGGACTTTTGATTTAATTGATTAACCAAAGATTCAGTATGTTCTTTAGCACGAACACATGATGGTTTAATTGAATCATAGAGTTGTTTATAAGTCTGTTTCAAATGCTCATTTTCAGCAATTAGTTTTGTCACCCTATGTTTCAGTTGCTAATGGTCTCAATCTCATCTATGTCTTTTTTCACACTGTTTGTGGTGGAAGTTTTATTCAAACGTTTAATGTTTGCCTTCAACTTCTTGATTATTATGTCTTTTGCTTTAAGCTTAGCTTTGAAATTGTTCAATTCAAATAATTGATCAAATGTAGGTTCAGTTTGGTTTACAGATGTGTTATTCTTTTGAAAAATTTCTTAATTGAGTTGTATTGCAAATTCAAGAGAAATGCAGTGTTGTTTATGTTTAGAAAAGCTTTTTGAAAGTTTATTATACTCATCTGTTTCAACCATGTTGTGTTGTTTGATAAGCTCAGCTTCATGTTCCAAACACTTGTTGCACTTTTCAATATAATTCACATAATCATTCATAGCAACAGAGCAATTCACATTCACAGAAGTGTTCATATCCACATAATAATTCGCAACAATATTAACAATATCTTAAGAAAGGATTTGATCCAATAGTCAATCGTTTTCATTTAAAACTTGTTTCTTTTTAATTTTAGAACTTTTTGTTTCAAGACGACATTGTTCCACATCTTGTTAAAAGACAAAGACAGCTTGGACTTTGATAATTTCATCAAGAAGAAATTGATCAAAATTATTAAAAGTATCATTTAGTGTCTTTAAAAATGGAATGATTTCATTTACAAAAACAGCTTTTGTGTGTTAAAAACCCTACGTTCCTTCACTTATAGCTGTTAGTGTGGTTCTTTCTTTTACCACCTTGTCAAAATCATCAAGATGATATTTAAGTTGATTTAAACTTGTATTTACCAAAATTACTTTTGGAAATTCTTTTGGAACATTAGTTTTAATAGGTGTAGAAGAAGTACTAGGTTCTTTAGAGCTCGGAGAACTCTTTAACCAAAAAGCTTGTTCTGCTGCTAATTCTGTTTGTGGAACAAATCATTTACCATAATCTTCAGATAATTGATTTAAGACAGCATAATTAACTGGTTTAATGTTAACTTTCTTTTCTAAAACCATTGGATCACTTTGTTTTAAAAGCATTTTGGATCGACTCTCTTCCTCAAGCATCAAAGTCTCATCTGAATCAGCAATTGAAATCACATTGGTTTCCTTAGCAATAACAGTACCATCATAAGGCATTGGCCTAATCTGCTGAGCTTTCTTAAGATAGAAATGATTTTGAAAACCAAGAGCTTGTTTAAGGTTGTTATCATAGAAAACTTATGGTTTTGTGAGCATATGCACCGTTTGCGTGGATTAACCCATTTAATAAACAATGTTGTCCAGTTCTATAATTTTCTTTTCCAAAGCAATTTCTTTATCAATATTCTTAGCTTCCTTTTCCTTGGATTCATTTTTGAGAACATTAAATGTTGTTGTTAACGTTTCCTTTTCCTTTAATTGTTCAGAAAGAGTTTTTTTTAAAGAGTTAATTTATTTTTCAAAATCTACAAACTGTGCATTTTTTCCCAAAATATATCATCTATTATAAGCTTTTCTTTAGTACTTAAATCCACATTTTGTCTTTCTTCTAGCAATTTCACCCGTTCTTTGTATCTTTCAAGCTCATCAAATAAGGATTCATTGGCCATTAGATTGTCCTTATTGACCTTGTTACAATTAGTTACTTGATTTAACAGTTGTTCAAACACATATAATATCATGGCATCTTGTTGTGCAGAAGAATTTGTATCCTAAACAGCTGCATTTTATGTTTCAAGCATATACTGAGAGTAAGGAATGATATCGCTATCACTGGTTATCTCATTCTCTAGATAATTCACAAGATAAGTTTGTTCAGAATACGACATCTCTTGCACACTTTGATTTAGCATATCATTATGAGTGTTTCCAGAGTGTGTTACCTCGGAAGAGAACATCTGATCCGCAACTAGACAAATTGGCCATAAGAACTCCTTTGGCTGTAGAGATCTCGTCACAGTCAGAATCATATGCTTCCAAATTATCTGCTTGATAAGCTGCATTGTGTGTAATGACCATCTATGTAACTAGACCTTCTGCAACTCCAGGGTCTGCCAAAAATACCAATTCCTCCTCATTCAGAACTTTACTAGATCCTTGTGCTTCAACCAAAAGAACTTTATCCCTAAACCATGTAGCATCCCTTTTCCTCTTTGGATTTGGGCACTGTCTTGTCATGTGACCTTCCCCTTGGCAGTTAAAACACTTCACAACCATTTGTTAACCTGAATTATTCCCTCCTGTTCCTGAGATGTTAGCCCTTGTTCCAGAAGTACCAATAGCAAATGAACTTTGTCACTCCTAAACTGGTTGAACAGTCACCATTCCATCATGAATAACTGCTTGTTGTCTTGGGTTAGAAGAATTTATTAGCATATTGTTGGTAGATGGGAAACAAGATGTGACGACAGTAGACAGAAATGACATCATTTTGTTAATTTCATCAATAGGGTCATCTCCTTGCTTAAACACGGGAACTGCTAGACCATAGTCTATTTAAGGAAATTCAGCAAGATGTTTTTGTTGATTAACTGTGGAGACAATATATTCAATTTGAGCAATGGATTGTGGTTGTAGACAAGCATCTTGATGAGCTGTGGATGAGTAAGCATTTAGATATGGTGCTGACGGATAAGTCATTGCAAGAGGTGTGGATGGATAAGCAGTTGAGTAATGTTGTATGGGATGAATTGATCCATATTAAGGAGACTGAGATGGTGAAAACTATTGTTGAAACTGAGGATTGTTGTATGAAGACTGATAAGTGTTGAAGTGAGACGGTGTCATCTGATGATTCGTAACTAGTGCAAGTGGATCTTGATTGCATTCACGCATAATACGGACTTCATTTGCATGAAGTTCATGTTGTTCAAGATATGCATTAAGCTGATCGAAGTTGGTAGTGTGCAAATCTCTTACAAGTTTGACATCAGTCATAAACTTACTCCATTCAGGTGGAAGACTGTTTAAAAACTTAGTATTGACTTGAAATTGCTCTAATTTCATTTTGTAAATGTTCATGTCATTGATCAGCTGAGTAAATCTCAAGTAATACTGATGAAGTTATTCCCTTTTGATGTGAGCAAACTTATCAAATGCATCATACAGTTTACATTCCCTTTCCTTGTTTGTCAATGATGTACCTTGCATTAGTAGTTGAACTCTTTCCCATAGATCCTTGGAAACTCTGTGATGATTAACGAATGAATAGACATCAGATGGTAGTCCTAGAAGAATGATATTGTTAGCCTTATTTTTATTAACTCAAACAAGAATGTTATCGGTCTTATAAAGTCAAACTAGGTCTTGTATTGTAATAAGCTAGTCAGGTTCAACAGGCTTGGATTGTAATCTAATATTGTCTTTGTTTCGGGCTCAAAGCCCAAGATAAGCCAAGCCCGGCCCAAGTTAGAAAGCCCACATGACACTTATGGCTCAAGGGTATAAAAGAAACCCTCTCCACACATGGAGAGGGTGTTGGTTGCATATTTCTCATTTTGTAACTCACCATTCTTTCTCTAATCTAACTTTCCTAGTTCTCTTTTCTTCCTTTCTTTTTTCTTTCTTGTTGCTGGCTCAATAAGAGCTTATTTAGGGCTTATTCGGGTTTGCTTATTAGTTCTGAAAGGATTTTTATAAGACTAACATGTGGTATCACTCGCCAAGGGGTGTTTAGTATTCGATTCTTGTGGTTTTATAAGCTTTTTTGTGGCTTATTTTGTTCATAAGCTCACGTCTCATTTTCTTGAGGACTTATTCGATTGTTTTGCTTATATCCTTTTTGCTATACTAGTTAAAAAATGACTTGTCTAGTCATTCAATGTCTTAGATAACCTCACCGATTGTTTTTTATAAGCTTATTACACTGAGATTATTTTTTCTTCTTTTCCTTCTCGAAGTGGTATTTTTGGTTCGGACTAGAAGAGTCCAAAGTGTCATGTTCTTTTTTGTTTGTTCTTCAAACTAGGCTCTTAGTTTTCTTTAGTTTTGTTGCAAATTTTCGAGCTCACTCCTAGCTTATTTCGAGCTTATTCAAGATTTTTTTACAAGCTTATTTCGGTTTATTTGTGGTTTGTCTTATCCTAATTGTGGTCCCAAACCGGTTAAGACAAGGGAACAAAGATCCACCTTTTTTGCTTCACAAAGAATAGGACAACTTGTTTGTTTGTGTTTGTGGTCCTTCACCTGAAAGTGACTGCAAGCGAAATATGTAAGATAGGTCAAGTGAAATATGCAGGTGTAATTTCAAGCGAAATATGTACGTTTGATATCCAAGTGAAACATGCATGCTTAACTTTGAAGCAAAATATGTTAAAAACTGAGAAGCGAAATATGTTTGAATGTTAAGCGAAATATGCAGGTTTAAGACGAAGCGAAATATGTTGAATGTTTAAGCGAAATACGCATGTTTAACTACCAAGCAAAATATGTTAAAGACAAGCGAAATATGTTTTGACTTTCCAAGCGAAATATGTTTAGATTTTTCAAGCGAAATATGTTTTGAATTGTCAAGCGAAATGTGCAATTTCTGAAGCGAAATATGTAATGATTTTTCAAGCGAAAAAAGTATTGATTATTCAAGCGAAACATGCAACTTTTAGCGAAGTGAAATATGCAATCCAACAAGCGAAATATGTCAATTTTAATTTCACAGTTTTTCTATTGATTTTGTAAAATCCCGACAAGTAAACTTTTTCCTTCTCGATTTTAATCATAAAGTTGTAAAATCCCGTGGAGTTAATTGTATTCTCTCTCACCACAATACAATCAACACTTCATAACACTTAAGATCTGATATCCATTCACAACTTCATCAAAATGTCAAATTCAAATATCAATTTGCAAACTCAATCATCGAATGCTCTTCATAATGCTATCATGGAACCGGGTAGCAAAGATCGTCCACCAATGTTAGCACCGGGTAATTACGTTCAGTGGAAATCTAAAATCAAGAGATACATTGACACTAAACCTAACAGTGAACTCATCCACTATTGTCTCTAAAATCCACCATACACGTATCAATGGGCTGAGAAGACAGTTCCAGTTGCTGAAGGTAGTTCTGAAACAACTACAGAGAGGTATATGGAGAACTATAAGAATGTTTCACAAGACATACACGATCAACTGAATGCCGAAGCTGAAGCCGTTCAGATCATTCTCACAGGAATAGATAACGATATCTATGCCACAGTTGATGCTTGTCCGAATGCATGTGAAATGTGGAAAGCCATTGAAAGGTTGAAACAAGGTGAATTGGTGTAGTCAAATTTATATACCAATAGTAATAATCCCGTGAAAATTCTTTCCAAAATACTTCTCAATTAAGAGAAAT